>VZQC01005889.1:314655-348372 GCA_009823505.1 Rhizomys pruinosus
TTTTTTTTTTTTTTTGGCAGTTAGCTTTTCTAATAAAATGTCCCTCAATTTTAGGTTTGTCTGAGGTTCCTGTATCCTTGAGTAAGTAGAGTCAGGCTGTGCATGCCCAGCCCGAGCCCCCTATCAGGTGGCTTTGTATCTTTCTCTGGATGCTGGTAATAGACATGTAGAGTACACATGTCCTGGGGGCTGAGGTAACTGCTAATAGTCAAGGTGCTACTTAGTTTTCTAGTTCAGAGGGAAAGAATGTCTATATTTCCCATTGCTAACTAATAAGGCAGTTAGTGGGAGTCAACTCAAGATTACACAGACATGCTGCTCCGCACTTGGCACTTCCCCCAGATTCTGAATACACTGATAATTTTTGCCCACACCTATTTCCAAAGTGAAAATAGTAATTTTCCAACTTTCCTTCCTTTCATGTTTGTTTACTCCCTGGAGTTTATTTTGCAGTGCCCTTTTCCTCTCATGAATTTATTCCATTATGGACTCATGGATCTCTATTTTTCTTCAGTTACATTTCTCTACAGTCCTATTTGATTTTTATTCAGATAAAATACATACAAAACTTGGTATTTTAAAGTATGAATTCAGTTTTTTTTTTTTTTTTAACTACAATCACAATGTTGTAAAACCAACACCAGTAATTCCAGGACATTTCTGTCACCCCCAAAAGAAACACTATATCTGTTAGAAACATGCTCAGCCCCAATTTCTTCTTCCCGGAATCACCCAGCAACTACTGATCTTTCTGTCACTGTGGCCATGGATCTGCTTGTTCTATACATTTTATATTAATGGGATCATATGACATATAGCTTTTGTTATTCTGGCTTCTTTCATTTGAAGACAATGGTTTCAAGCTTCATCTATGTCACAGTATAATTATTTCATTTTTTATGCCCAAATAATATTTCATGATCTAGGTATAGCACACTTTGTTTATGTTGTTTTGTTTGGGTTGTTTTTACTTTTTAGCTAATCTGAATCTCTTGGAATATACTGAAGAAAATTATTGTGTCATATTTATGTTTAACTTTCTGAGGAACTGCTAAATAATTTACCATCTAGACACTTGCACCATTTCATGATACTACAGGTGATGCGTTATAGTTCTACTATACTTTTCTATATCTTGGCCCAATTATGTCATTTCCTCTTAATTAATTTCCTTTCCTCTACTTCTGTGTCCTTTCTTTCCTCTAAAAATCCATAGCTACCTTCTTTGGATATGAAGCAGTATCTCACTGTATTTCTTCCCTTAAATTTGACTGAATATTTTTCATGTGTTTATTGGCTTTTTGTATATTTGTGGAGAAAAATCTTTTGCATGCTTTGTCTCTCTTTAACACTGGGTTATTTTTATTTATTAATTTTTTGGTCTTTGTGAGACAGGGTCTCCCTTTAGTCCTAGCTGTCCAGGAACTCACTATGTAGAGCAGGCTGGCCCTAAACTAATAGAGATCTGCCCCCCTCTACCTCCTGAGTGCTGGGATTAAAGGCGTGTACCACCACGCCTGGCCAACACTGGGTTGTCTTTACATGTGTATATTATCTTTCTCCCACACTCCCATCATGCCGTGCTCAGATAATTCCAGATGTGACCCATCCGTGCCTCCCAAGTTGTCTTGCATGCTACTCTCAATGCTTGGAGCATTCCTCTCTTTTCCCCACCAGTATTCTGGCTTTGAATATCAACTACTTTTTGCCTAAGAGTCCTGGTTCCTTTCAGAAAAGAAAATGGTATCAGAAACCAAGATATCAGTCAGGTATGTTCAGTACCATGATTTTCTGTTCTTGTGACCTTTACAGTTATAACGAGACAGGAAATGTATGTGACATTGCATCTACATATATAAAATCACAAGGCCATATAACTTCAATCTACCCACACATTCATATTTATCTCCAAAAGGCTTTTTGTCCATTTCATGTATTTATTTCTTCTCTTCTACATTGAGAGCCCTGGCTCCCTATAACATAAATATATGTATTCATTTACTAAATATTACCACACACTTAAAATACTTTTATAATTAGTAAGTCTATACTACTAAATAAAATAAATCCCTACCATGGAAGAGTTTGGGATTTGTTTACTGTTCTTTCTACACTTCCAGAGAATATAGTCAAAACACTTTGCTCAACCTCTGAAGTAATTTTCTCTTTCCATTAACTCCCTCCAGTGTAATGCTATTCATCTGAAATAGAAGGAGGCTTGCTTCTCTTTGTATTGTTTTAGTTTCTTTATCTTGCCATGTTTTCTGATGTTTTTAAAAATAATATAGGTCATGAATACATTTCCAAATATTAAATTACTCCAAAAGAGAGTATTACTGCCCCCCCCCGCCACCAAGTACTGTTCTTTACTGCCCCCTAGGTACTGTTCTCTACTGTAAAGGACACCCATTTGTAAAGGACCAACACTTCGTTGTTTTCTGGCTTATTTTTCTATGTTTTGTTCTGCAAAAGTAAGAGAAGGACGGAATGTATGCATTTTATTTTGTATTTAACTTGTTTTCACTTATTTTCAAAGAAAAAAAATTGAAGATCCTGAAGTGGAACTTTCTCAAATAGTCCTAAAATGAGAGCTGAGAAGAAGTGGAGACTGCTGACCTTTAAACAGTCTCAGTATACTTGAGAAATGGACAATACAGTTCCAGGACACAGTTCTTAAAGACTACTCTTTGCAGTACATGATAGTGGAAGGCAAGAGAGCACCCACAAGAAACAAGGTTTAAAAACGACCTGGGAGGGGCTAGAGGGAGAGTTCAGCAGTTGGGAGCACTGACTGCTCTTCTAAAAGGTCCAGGTTCAGTTACTAGCACCCACATGGTGGATAACAACTTCCGGTTCCAGGGAATCCGACACTCTCTTCTGGCCTCTGCAGGCAATGTACACTCGGGTACACTTACACACATGCAGGCACTGTACACACGGGTACACTTACATACATGCAGGCACTGTACACACGGGTATACTTACACACATGCAGGCAACGGTACACATGGGTACACTTACACACATGCAGGCACTGCACACAAGGGTACACTTATACACATGCAGGCACTGTACACAAGGGTACACTTATACACATGCAGGCACTGTACACATGGGTACACTTACACACATGTAGGCATTGTACACACAGGTACACTTACACACATTCAGGCAAACACTAATAATCAAAGTAAGTAAAACTGAAAAGAATTATCTACAAGGTCACAGAAAAAATGAAACAGTGAGAGACAGGGAAAAGTTACTAGATAGAGACTTCTGCCAAAGAACAAGGAGAAGAGGAAGTTCCTGAAGACCGAGAAGGGATGTAGGTGGTTAGTCTTGAAAAGAACTCCCAGATAAAGTCAGTCACCTTGTCTGAAGACAAAAGATACACTGGGGAAATGTGTGGTGACATAAAATCCCAGCAGTTGGGCAGAGTGGAGCTGAGAGAAGCACGCTAGACAGAATGCTTAACAAAGTAAAGATGAGGTAATCTGCAGGGGAGGCAGGGTTGGCAGGGGAGATGCAAGGGCTATGAAAATTGCTTGGCACAGACAGGCAATGCACACTGACAGTCTATGCTGGAATGTCTTCAGCTGTGGAAGTTTTATAATGTACTGCACTCACTTACTAACATTGGTGAGATCAATGGCAAGCAAATCCTTTTGATTTTCCCTCTTTTGGTAAATATTTGCCACACTTACAAAATGATGTAACTGGTCTGAACCTGTTGCCACCCTCTGTTATGGAACTTAAAAAATTTAAGCTTTCCCATAAACTCACAAACAACATATCAAACTCAACTCTATTTAAAACATACAGTGCTTGTTCAATCTGAATTAGAAATATGTGTATTTGTGATTATGAGTATATATTCTAATTACATTTTATTATAAACTAGTAATAATAAAATTCATATTAAGGATCTAAATGTTTCCTTTGTGCCTAACAGAATTGAGGCTTAATTTCCAATAAACACTGTTATTCCATAGAAACACACACCTTTCTTTGGAAATAGTTTCTAGGAATTCCTCTTGATTTTTAAAGCAGATCAAAGAATCCCAAGAGTTCATAACATAAAATGGTGGCTAATTACATCTTGGAGAGAGATTAAAAATCAAGGAAGTTAAAGCTGAAAAGGTACTCCTTGGAGGTAATTCTGGGAAGTAATTAATGTAATATTCATTTGTTTTCCTTCATTTGCTTTCCTTTTAGCTGAAATCTAGTAATTTTCCTTGCAACACAGAAATGTGAAAACTAAGTGGCTATTTCTCTGGAAATGAAAACTAGCATTGCTGTTACTTGATATTACACTGTGTGTTCTCTCATTTATGGTGTACTCTGTGCAAAAGCAATGTAAGTCCTACAGGACAAACACTCCATCAGTGTGTATTCTGACTTATCCCCAGGTCCTTAAATGATGCTTAGAGTGTAGAAGAGACTAAAAATATGGATTTATTAGCTGAAAATAAGCTAGAACATTAAAAAATTTTTTTTGTGTGTATGGGTATACTGCTTGCATGTATGTGAGTGCACCTGTGTCGTGCAATGACTCAGAGGTCAGAAGAGGGTGTCAGATTCTCCAGGAACTGGAGTTAAGGACAGTTTTTAGCCACCATGTGGCTGCTGGGAATCAAATCCAGGTCCTCTGCAAGAGCAGTCAGTGCTCTTAACCACTGAGCCATCTCTCCAGCCCCAATTCTATTAATGTATATAAAAAAAAGCACCAAGTCTGAATGAAATGATTTTTTTTACGAATAGCAATGAAGTTTGTATCACTGATTACTAAGAAATAACTATATTTTGCTTAAAGAATTACTAGTACTTATCTAAGATATAGTAATGTAAAGAGTTTATAAAATTATTATTTATTAAATAAAACAAACAGATTGAAAGTTTCTAAATACTGTATATTTTGAAATTAGGTCCATTATAATTAAATATTTCTGTGACCCTATAGAATACAGGTTGTGCCGGGCGTGGTGGCACACGTCTTTAATCCTAGCACTCGGGAGGCAGAGGCAGGCGGATCTTTGTGAGTTCAAGGCCAGCCTGGTCTACAGAGTTAGTTCCAGGACAGCTGGGGCTACAGGGAGACCCTGTCTCGAAAAGACCCAAAAAAAAAAAAAAGAATACAGGTTGTATAAAATACAGGTTGATGCAGAAGATTAACACAAGGCAGATTACTGTAAGAAGCATTAAGATGCTTGTTGAGATTCATGAAACTGTTTTTAAAATGTGTTTCCAAAGTCTGTAGCAAGAAGTGCAGGTTGCAGAATCATCTCTGATGGCATTAGTAACCATAGCTTTTGTAGAAATTTTGTAGAGTCTAACAAGAGTTTGGGAAAAGCTCCTGGGATGCGAGTGAAGGTGTTTGGGGGTGGGCAAGAAAGACAAACATTTCACAGGCAAATGCCGTGGAAAGTCTTTGGGTCAATAGAACTACCCAAGCAATGTGACAGAGGTTTGAAGGAGTAGGGCGGAGTCAAGGCTTCATTAAGATAGTTTGGGGAGATAGTCAGGCATGGTGGGGCTTGTCTTTAATCCCAGCATTTAAACCTTAGCACTCTGGAAGGAGAGGCAAGCAGAACTCTGTAAAATCAAGGACAGCCTGGTCTACATACTGAGTTCCAGGTTAGCTGGGGCTCCAGAGAGAGCCTGTCTCAAAACAAATACAAACAAGTAAGCAAGCAAGCAAACAAACAACAACAACAACAACAAAAACAAAAAAGTTTTGGGAAAATATGCAATCTGCCCGCGGAAGAAACAGAAGACAGGATCTTTATCTGCATTTTTGTGGATCTTGAGGAATCTGTAAATAGTTTACAGAGGGGACAGGATATAGGCGCACATGAAGAGTTCCTGTTTTATTTACCATATTTAATCCTTACAATAATCCCATAACATTGGTATTACCACTGTGGTGGACACATCTCTCCCTGAAAGCCTGGGTCCATGCGACTCAGTGCTGCCTTTTTCCCTGGATTGAGAAGTGTCATGTGACTCAGCATTGGCCAATGACAGCCCTAACTCCCTAAGAAGCGTAGATTCAAGGACGTTAAAGCTGAAAAGGTATTCTTTGGGGGTAATTCTGGGAGGTAGGTAGTATAACATGCTTTTTCTTTCCCTTTATTTGAAATCTGTAATCTAATAACTGCTCTTATAACACAGGGCAATTGTTGAAAACCAACTGATTGACTTAATTTATCTGGCAACTGAAAACTAGTAGAACTGTAGATGCTGAGAGTTTAGCTGAGACTTTTGGGGTTAAAGGAAAACATTCTTATTTGCTGGCTTTGAATCTAGAATGATGTCAGTAGATATTCTGCATGTTCCCATCCAAGGAGGGAACAGCTGTCCCAGAACGACATAGAGAAAAGTGTAGATGAGGAGCTTCGGTGGGTGGGAATGTGTGAGCATTAAAAGATGGAGAAATAAAGAGAAAAAAAGCCCAGGTCCACCAGATATCATTATCCCTAAGAGTTCTACCACAAAACTTCCGAGTTTTTCAGTATAAGCCTGATTAATTATTTAAAAGCACAAAATTCTTTTTTTTTTTGGTTCTTTCTTGAGACAGGGTCTCCCTGTAGCTCCAGCTGTCCTGCAACTCACTACGTAGTAGAGCAGGCTGGCCTTGAACTCACAAAGGTCCACCTGCCTCTGCCTCCCAAGTGCTAGGATCAAAAGGCGTGTGCCACCACACCCAGCCAAAAGCACAAAATTCTAAACTGTTAAAATGTTCTTTATGTTGTACAAATGAAGACGCTCAAGAATGGAGAAAGTAAACAAAATGTTGAAAAGTAAACTTTTCAAGATTACATATAATATATATAATATATATATTATATATATATTTTTTTTTTGTGTGTGTGTGTGTGAGTTTTCATTAAGTATGTGAGTCTAAAAGAGTAGGAAACAGGAAGTAAATAAAAAGCCAAACCTTAGTAAATTTTTTTTTTTTGGTACATAAAAATAATGACTGCAGGGGCTGGAGAGATGGTTCAGCGGTTAAGAATACCGGCTGCTCTTCCAGATAACCCAGATTTGATTGCCAGCACCCAAACAATGGTTAATAACCATCTGTGAAGTCCAGTTTCAGGGGATCCAATGCCTCCTTCTGGCCTATGTGGGCACTGTAGATAATGGGAGCATTCATACACATGAACGCAAAACACTCATACACATAAAAATTTTAAAAATGACTGCAGTCACTGAGCACTCTGCTAAGTGCTTTATGTAACACGTCTATAGATACATTATTGCCAGCTTCCAGCAGAATCTTTCTTGTTCATGACAACTGCCCCCTCCACTAGCCTCAGAAATGTGCCACCAGGAACCATGATTTGTATGGCCAATCAATACATGACCAAGACCAATTGCATTATTTTCTTGAAGTAGCTGATGGTGTCAAGGGGATGTGGACATTCAGATTTGCATCATCATTTCAGAGACCAAGTACCACACAGAATTCTGAAAAGGAGAGAAAAGGAGAAGATTGAACAGAAAAAAAAGTATGTGGTAGATATAGTAAAGAATCAGAAATGCCAGGAAAGAGGTGGAGTGCAATGTCTGAGACGATCACCTTAGACTCTGATTATATTCCACAGCTATGTTCTTTAGTACCTGTCTGAGAATTTAAGACTAAGCTGTATGCTTACAAGCACCTCCACACTTAAATATTGATCATGAAGTAAAAAAAGTGTATATTAGAATAATGATTTATCTAAATAAATTAGCACAGAAATTAATGAGGTAGTTATTTTTTAATATTTTGTTTATTATCTTTATTTTATATGTATGAGTGTATTGTCTGTATGTGTGTAAGTACACCCATGTGATGAAATGTCCATATAAGTCAGAAGAGGGAGTGAGATCCCCTGGAGAACTGGATGGTTGTTAGCCTCCATGTGGGTGCTGAGAATCAAACCTTGGTCCTCTACAAAAGCAGCCAGTGCTCTTAACCACTGAACCATCTCTCTAGACCAAGGTAGTTATTTTCAAATGCTAGGATTAAAAGGTGTACACCACCATGCCTGGCAAAAGGATGGCTGGCCTCCTCGCTGGTCTCCCGTGTGACTGGCGGGTATACTCACTGCTATACTAACAAGGATGAAGGCTTTAGATTTATAATTTTACTCTGGCCAATACTTGTGGTGACAAATTTATTGAGCCCAAATTACAAAAACAATCAACACAACCAAGCTGTTAATTCATATGTGAATTTGCAAACACAGAGACATACACAAAAGTCATTTTTATCTTTAATGGATATAATATTCTAAAATTTACAGGAAAATATATAGAACTAACATAACAAAAAACTTGTATTTATGGTCTGCATTTTGATGTGGAAGTTAAAAATCGTTTTTTAAAATTTATTCTTTATGTGTATGAGTATACTGTGGTGTCCAAAGACGGCTCTCAGCCGCCATGTGGGTGCTGGGGATCGAACCCAGGTCTTCTGCAAGAGCAGTCGGTGCTCTTAACCACTAGGCCATCTCTCCGCCCAGAAGTTAAAAATCTTTAGCAGACATTATTTCATTGTTTTAAGGATTGCTATGAAACAATCTGACATTTATATAATACCAATCATTTTTTATATTCTTGAAGATCTGTATAAGCCCTGGAAGAATAGTGTTGTTAATGCTCAGTCTAATCACTGACGGATGGTAGCTGGGAGATGGAGAAGTGGACAGAACCGTAGTAGATGTCCTATAGAGCACTGCTATAACAAGCACCCATTTATGGAAGGAAGTGAACAAGATTGCAAACTGGACCCAAGAGCAAACAAATAATCAGGAACGATGCCAGCTGGAGCATAGCAAAAATACAGTGAGGTGCTGCTTCATATCCAATAAGGAAGCTTGGATTTTTAGAGAAAAGAAAGGACAGAGAAGTAGAGGAAAGGAAAAGAAGGGGGAAATTAATTAATTAAGAGGAAATGCCAAGATACAGAAAAGTATAGTAGAACCGTAATATATTACCTGTAGTATTATAAAATGCTGCAAGCACTCTAGCAGGTAAATTATTTAGCAGTTCCTCAAAAAGTTAAAGAAATATTACACAATAATTTTCTTTAGTATATTCCAAGAGATTTGAAAATAAGTATTCAGATTAGCCAAAAAGTAAAAACATGGTGAACACTAGCCTTAATTTTTGAATCTTGGAATCATATTTTCACATGTGCATGTATGATGGGGTGTGTGTGTGTGTGTGTGTGTGTGTGTGTGTGTTCATGTGTGTGGGCATGCTGGGGCATGTGCATGTGGAGGCTAGAGGCCATCTTGAGTACTGTTCCTTAGGGCACAACTTACCTTCCTAAAATTTTTTTATTGATCTGAGAATTTTGTACAATGTATTTTTTTCATACAATGTACTTTGATCATATTCAGACCCCTCCCTTCCTCCACCTTTCACATCTCTCTCTTTTTTGAGACAGAGTCTCTCATTAGCCTGGGGAGCCCAGGCAGCCCCAGAGATCAACATGTCTCCACCTTCCCAGAGTTGGAATTGCAAGAGCATGCCAACATGCCTGCAGCCTTTTTCTTTGTTTGACGAGTTCTGGGGATTGAACTCATATCTTCCTGACTGAGCTTTCTTCCTATCCTGGGTAACATATACTTTCAACATAGGAGAGTCATTGTCTGAAAAATTAAGAAGTCCATTTGTCTTTTGAACCTTTTAGAACTGATAGACACAAATTGTATTATGATGTAAAATGGTTTGAAATACATATACATTGTGGAATGATTAAATCAAACTAATTAACTATTATCTCACATGATTTTTCTGTGAACACTTAAAAACCTACTTTCCTCGAGATTTTCAAGCATGTGAACAGAATGATACTAAATATAATTCCTATCCTATACAACAGATCTCTATTTTATTCTTCCATTTTAAGTGATTTAAAAATTTTATTTATTTATTTATTACCTTTTGATCAGCAGTTCCTCAGTGCCCTACCCCCATGTCCTGTTAATCACCATCTTACTGTCTGAAATACGGTTTTTTTAGTGGGAATAATGGTATAGTGTCCATCTGTCATCCTACCTTAGATGTCAAACTGCTACTGATGTATTAAGGGGAGATGGATTTTTTCAACATATCCTTCCCTCCTATTTTTATAAATAAGATGCTAAAGTAAGAGCCAGGTGTGGTGGTGAATGTGTTTAATTCCAGCACACAGGAGGCAAAGACAGGTGAACATCTGTGAGTTCAGGGCTAGCCTTGTCTACATAGTGAGTTCCAGGAGAGTCAAGGCTACATAGTGAAACCTTGCCTCAAAAAACAAAATAAAACAAAAAACAAAATTCACTTGAAAAAGCTTAATTTTTATAAGATTTATTTTATTATTATTATTATTTTTAATTTTTTTATTAATTTTATTTATTTCTGTATGTGTATGAATGTACTGTCTGCATGCAAGTTTGTGCACCCGTGTCGTGCAATGCCGCAGAGGTCAGAAGAGGGTGTCGGGTTCCCCTGGAACTGGAGTTCTCCTGGAATTGGGAGTATTCAGACGGTTCTCGGCCGCCATGTGGGTGCTGGGGATTGAACCCGGTCCTCTGCAAGAGCGGTCAGCGCTCTTAACTGCTAGGCCATCTCTCCAGCCCCAAGATTTATTTTATTATTTACTTATTTGGATATGCGTATCTATATGTGGATACCAACAGAGACCAAGAGAGAACACCGGATCCCCTGGAGTTGGGGTTTCAGTCAGTTGTTAGATACTCAATATGGGTGCCGGGAACTTAACTCTGGTCTAGAACAGCAAGCACTCTTAACTGCTAAGCCATGCCCCTAGTCCCTAAAGTTTTTTTTTTTTTTTAAGTATTAATTTTATTAAAGTTATCCAGAGAAAAAGAATAAAAACTTGCTTGTATTTGTAGAAAGAAATTTATTATAAGAAATTTATTGGCTCATAAGATTAAGAACCCTCAAGATCTCAGGCAGCAAGCTGAGCCCCAGGACAGCTGAGGACAGAGTTCCTTTCAAAGTCTAAAGGCCAGGGTCCCCTAGGGGAGCTGGGTATGTTTGACTTCCAGACTGAAGGGCAACAGAATTGAGCCTGAAGAAAAGCCAGAGCTCCAGTGTAAATCTGAAGGGAGGAAAAGTCCAGTGGTCCAGCTCATAACAGTCACACGGGAGGGATTTCTTTAGGCTCTGAACTGCTTGTATGAAGGTCAATCACCTCAGGAGGCTATGTGCTTTACTAAGTAAGGCTAACCAATTCACATGTTCCTTCTATCTCCAAACACGTTTACAGAAACTTCCAGAATAATGGCTGACCAACAGTCTAGTTAAGATGACATAGAAAACAAAGCACTGTATTAGATGGAAGGACTTCTGCCTGCTTTTTCTGGATCCAAACTAATAATATATATAAAGGAAACACTGGGGGCTAGGGAGATGGTTTAGTAAGTAAAGTGCTTGCTGTGCAAGTCTGAGTTTGGACCCCCAGTACCCATGTAAAGAGCAGGGTGTGGTGCGATGTGTCCATCCCCCATGCTGAGGGCAGCAAGAGCGAAATATCTTGGGAGCTTCTGGGTCAGGCGATCTAGCTGGAAAACATAAGCTCAAGGTTCAATAAGAGGCTCTGTCTCAAAAAATAAGGCAGAGAGCAATAGAAGAAGACAGTGATGCTGACCTTTGGCCTCTACATGTGTATGCAGGTAAGCATACATACACAAACACACACTGAAAAAAGGGGGAGATACTGCAGGATCCCCTACCTGGACAAGAAGACATGCCAACTAGTGCCAAAAGACTGTAGCATCCCAGTTGGTCTCCTATATGAAAATATGCATGGTGAGGCCTACAGAAGATGGAGAAGCATGAAGGAACACAGGGAAGAAACAGACAGCACAAAAAATGGGCTCTTAACCCTCAGTCACACAGTCAAGAGGGAATGAGTCAGTGTGCAGGAGGAATGAGGACACAGTCTTGCAGGTATGGGGAGTTTGACTGTTTCATCAATCACATCATAGCAAAATGGGGACACTATGTCTACCAGCTGCCACCACTTGGTCCCTAACGCCTGGGCCCATAGTTCTAGGGGTGGGAGGGAACTCTAGGACTGAGGAGACTTCTACCCTCATGAGACGGGTGGGCCCAGACGGAGATCAGGGCAAGATTAGACCACTAGTGGCCCAGGGTCTCACATCTTACCTGCTTGGCCAAGACTTACTGGGGCACATGGATGCAGTACTGACCACTGACCATAAGATGTTTTTTGAGTATCCCCTGAATGACCCCCCCTATTCAGGAAAAGAAAAACAAGTTAAAATCTACTCCCAATCATAAAGGCCACTGCTCCCCAGGTTCCCCCTATTAGATGGAAGCCAGGTAAACCCATTTGGGTGGAGCAGTGGCCTTTAACACAACCAAGATTAGAAGCCTTACACCAGCCAGCTAGTGGAGGAACAACTGAAGCTCGGACATATCCACCTGGCCACGAGCCCATGGAACACCCCATCTTCGTTATCCGTAAAACCTCGGGGTCATGGCGCATGCTCCAGGAGTTGAGAAAGATAAATGATCGAATGGAGCTGGTCGGAACCCCTTTGTGGGGCATGCCCTGGATTCCTGCAATCCCTACGGAATTTATGATTGTGGTCATTGACCTTAAGGACTGTTTTTTCTCCATCCTTCTGCACCCAGAGGATTGTAGTAAGTTTGCTTTCTCAGTGCCTTCACTCAACTATTCACGGCCAGATCACAGATATGAGTGGGTGGTATTACCCCGGGGCATGGCCAACAGCCCTGCACTTTTTCAACAGTACCTTGCCATCCTCCTGGCCCCCATGCTGTCATGGAAGGATTCCCTTCTGTACCTCTATATGGATGATCTCATTTTGGCCACCGTCCGGACCCCCATGAGTTGCGGGGACTCCTTGAAACAATATTGTAGACTTTAATGCAGGGAGGGTTCACAGTGGCACCTGAAAAGATTCAAAAAATCCCCCCTTTTAAGGTACTGGGAACCCATCTTTCCCTTACAAGGGTCAGTCCTGTGAAGCCTGATATAAGAATGCCAGAGCATCTTACTCTGACACAGCTCCAGAGTCTGCTCGGAGAGATTAACTGGCTTAGGCCTTGGGTAGCTATCCCTACAGAAAACCTAACACCGCTGTTTGACTTGCTGAGAGATAAGAGTCCCCAGGAGGAGATCCCTATCACACAGGAGCATTGGGAGATTTTCAGGGCTTTTCAAGAGGCTTTGCACGGCTGCTCATTGGCTAAATATTCTAAAGAATATCCTCTGTCCCTATGGCTGCTTGCAGGAGCTGACTTAACTACAGCAGTAATTACTCAAAAGGGGGGACCCTTGGAATGGATACACACATCCACAGCAGGTACACCTTGGGTATACTCTCAGACAGACCAATTGGCAGATGCCATAATACAGGGAAGAACACAGGCGCAGAGGCATTACGGGACAGACCCCCATCACATTATCCTCCCATATAGGACATCAGACATTGAATGGCTGGCCCGTAACCACTCTTGCCTGGCTATCTCCTTGGAAGGGTTCATGGGAAGAGTGGATTGCCACTTTGGGCCCTCCAAGTGGGCCACCTTCTTACAGAAATTTCCCCTAGCGCTCACGATGCCCTCCTTGCTTTCTAAGACACCTATACCGCATGCGCACTGTGCATCTTCACTGATGGAGGGAGAGCCGGCTCGGCCTACGTAGCCTTTAGAGGGAAAGGTCCCGCCCCAGCCAGTCAAAGATTCCAACCGAGCCAAGGATCCGCTCAATATAAGGAGTTGCTGGCAGTTGTGATGATGCTGCTGCAGGACATCCATGAACCCTGTAACCTCTTCTCCGACAGCTTGTACATTACTAACCTCTTACCCCACTTGCCACAAGCCCACATTAGACTTGGCAGCAACCCAATCTCCCCATTCATGGTAGAACTTAAAGCCCTCTTAGAAGGAAGGAGTGCCCCAATATATCTCCAGCACCTTAGAGGACACTTGGGCCTCCCTGGTTTCTTATCTATGGGAAACACCCTAGCAGACCAGCTGGCCTCGGGGCCTAACATCTTAACAGCTCAGAAAGCTGCAAACTTTCATGAGCTAACCCATGTAAATTGGAGAGGGATACACCAAAGGTTCCCCCAGGTGCCTGTAAAAAAATTGAAAAAAATTGTCCAAACATGTAAATCTTGCCAACCCTTTCTCAGAGCACCCCCGCTTCAACCCCAAGGAGTTAATCCTCGGGGCCTGAGACCTAATGCCCTCTGGCAAACAGATGTCACCCACTTTGCCACCTTTGGCAAACTTAAATATGTTTTCATGTCCATCGATACTTACTCCAGAGCCTGCTGGGCCACAGCCCATTCTGGAGAAAGGGCCAAACATGCCCAATCCCACTTTCTCCAATGTTTTGCAACATTAGGACTGCACCAACAAATCAAAATGGACAATGGACCTTGCTTTGCCTCTGAGGCCCTTACAGGCTTCTTCGAGAGATGGGGTATTAAACATACTATAGGAATCCCCTACAACCCCCAGGGACAAGCCATTGTCAAAAGAAATCACGAATACCTTAAGGAACAATTACAAAAACAAAAAGGGGGAGTAAGCCCCCACCTGCAATTGGCAGAAGCTCTGTTTACTATAATATTTTAAATTTTTCTAAAGATATGACAGAATCCAGGTTCCAAAAACACTGGGGACACACAAGCCTCAACCCCCAGGTGAAGGTTAAATGGAAAGAACCTTTAACACACCAATGGAAAGGCCCAGACCCACTAATTACAATGGGAAGGGGCTTTGGGTGTGTGTATCCTATAGGGGAGGAGGCGCCTATCTGGGTGCCAGCAAGGAACCTAAAGTTTCTGCCCATTCCCTCAGAACAGGAAGATGACCAAAAACAAACTAACCAACAAGGAAAGAAAGAGGATACGGTGGTCTCAACTCACCTTCAGAAACAAGAGAAAACACAAAGTGATAAAAAGGACTAACTAGCTGGGCGTGGTGGCGCACGCCTTTAATCTTAGCACTTGGGAGGCAGAGGCAGGCTAATCTTTGTGAGTTCAAGGCCAGCCTGGTCTACAGAGTGAGTTCCAGGACAGCTGGGGCTACAGGGAGACCCTGTCTCGAAAAGACTAAAAAAAAAAAAAGGACTAACCAGGCCCAAGAGCAACAGACCCTTGAGAAGCTCTTATGTGCTTTAACACTTACAGGTGGCGCGGTTCCTGAGTCTGCTGGTGGCTGCATGGGTGACGGCAGGAGTGACAGAAGTGCTGCACCGAAACCCCCATCAACCGCAGAGAATGACATGGCTGGTGACCAATCCCGTCAGTGGAGGGATCCTCAACAGCACCACGAATGATACCCTCCCCCTCATGGTGGCCACCGCTCTTCTTTGATCTCTGAGATCTGGCCTGAGGAAGCTGGGATGTGGCTGATTGGACCCCGGCTCACCTGGGGAAGCCAGAATGTAACAGACAAAAGGGATGCACCCTGCCAGTGGTGGGGGACCCTAGATCCCTGGGATGTTCCTACGTCCTCAAATGAGCCGCACTCAGGGACACTGACATTTACATATGCCCGGGAGTAACTGGACTGCAAAAAAGATATCTGACTGTGGTAGACCGGGAGACTTCTACTGTAAGAAACGGGGGTGTGAGACTACAGGATCAGGCTATTGGGTGGGGCACAAGGGAGTTATTCGGGTCACTAGGGTAAAGACACAAAGAAAGGCCAGCAACCCCCTCTATGGGGCATGCACCAATTACCACTGCAACCCCATTCAGGTAACGTTCACTGGTCAAGAAGGGACTTGAGGACAGGCAGAGAGAGTATGGGTCCACCTGGTACCAACAATGGTTCGACTGGTCCCCCTGGCTGACCACTCTTATTTCCACGCTGATGGGCCCCTCCTTATAATTTCATTCCTGTGCATATTTGGGCCCTGTCTCTTTAACAGGCTAACCAGGCTGATCAGAGAAAAGGCCCGGGAGGTACAACTCATGGCCCTTAGGTTGCACTATGACCAGCTGGAACCTGAAGACTTCCACGCACTATAAGGAGAACCTTACATAAGATGCCTCAATGGTGAACCTCCGAGGAAGTGCCACACCCATACCTCAGAAACAGGTGGGTTATAAAAGAAAAAAGGGGGAGTCTGATGGGGCCCACCTGGCCAGCCAGGTCAAGATGGCGCTGAAGGGAGGTAGAGGAGGAGGACCCGGGTTGTTTGCCAAAACCTCTGGTTGGGGAAAGATAAGGTCAAGTGGCATGAGTTACAATTGTCAGCCGTGTACAATCCGCCTGAGAGGGTCAGAGGGGCTGCAGGAACATTGGTCATCTGCTTTCACGCCTAAATGCCTTTTGTGGCTGTTTTGTATATAAGCCACTGCCCTGCTTGCAATAAAGTGAGATCCTGCTTGACTGGACTCCCCGCTGCGTCTGAGTGTCTCTGGGAACTGAGGAGGCGGCACACTTACCTTTCCTCAGCCCAGTCTGTTCCAGGACAGGACCCGACTAAGACCCGACACTGCACCTCTGCTTTTCTCTCCACAGCTTCTCCCCTTCTGCCTCCTCTCTCCCCTCCCTCCTCTTCCTACCTCTCGTCCTCCTTCTTCCTCTGGTACTAGGGATGACACTTAGGGTCTTACATAGAACAGGCAAGTTTTCTTCTACCACGAAGCTATATTCCCAGCCCTATTTTTAATAAAATAATTCATTCGTTTATTTTTATTCTGTGCATGTAAGCGCACCACATGCATTCAGTGCCCATGGAGGCCAGAGAGGGTATCAAATACCCTGGAATTGGAGTTACAGATGGTGGTTAGCAGCTAGGTGGGTGTTGGGAACCAAATCCTGGTCCTCTGCAAGAGCAAACTGCTAACATGGTAGGTAACAATCATCTGTAACTTCAGCTCCAGGGGACCTGACACCCTCTTCTGGCCTTCACAGACATTGCACAACATGGGTGCACTTCCACATGCAGGCAAAACACTCACAAATATGAAAGTTCTTTTTTTAATTGCAGGGCATGGTGGTATATGCCTTTAATCCCAGCACTTGAGAGGAAGAGGCAGGCAGATCTCTGTGAGTTCAAGGTCAGATTGATCTACATAGGGAGTCCCAGGCCAGCTGGGGCTACAGGGAGACTCTGTTTCAAAAAAGATCAATCAATCAATAAATGAAAAAAATAAAGTCATGGATGTCTGATGACTTTTATCAATCTTTTTCTTTTGTCAAAATGAAAATTTCTCTAATTCCACAATAAATTACACTTATTTTGATAAATTAGAGCCATTGATTTTGAACACTAAGCTAAGCATTCCTAGAACAAATCCAAATCACTCAGGATGTACTATGCAATTAAAATATTGCTTCCAGTTGTCGAACCAGTATTTTGTTTTCAATTTAAAAAGAATGGTATATAATTCCTTTAATGTATCATTTTATGGTGGAGGAGTGGTGCTCGTGATTCTTTTAGGACTTAAACTGTGATGCTTACAGACAAATAATGTAATGAAACCATAGCACACTCAAGATCAGGATTTATGATATTCAACACATCCCTTAAGCCTAGCTTATTTTCAAATTTTAAATGTTCTACACTATTATACATAAACAAGCTTACATTCTATGGCCCTTTTCTAAAATTAACAAATAAAAATATTTTTGTATATAAAAAATTGTCTGAATGATTTCCTAGTATTTTAGACTCTTAGTTCTGAGAACTTAATTTTGGGGGGAGGTTTCCCTTCTGACATTTCAAACTGTCTTATGTAATTAACAATAGAATTTAGGGATGATCTGATTTTTGAATTAAATAAAATATTCATACTTAAGAGCTGCAACCATACCACCTGGCAGAAGTTTTTGTGAGGAATCTGAAAATGAAACTATTTAAGACTGTCAGCATACTGCATTTATCACGTAAGAAAAACCAATCTAATACCAAACAGCTTAAAAAAAATTTTTTTTTTTGTCTTTTTGAGACAGGGTCTCCCTTTCATCCCAGCTGGCCTGGATGGAGCTTACTATGTAGACCAGGCTGGCATTGAACTCACAGAGGTATGCCTCTGCCTCCCAGAGTGCTGGGATTAAAGGTGTGCACCACCATGCCCAGCCCAAATCTGTTTTAATGCGACATACTTGCAGGTTTAAACTATAAAGTTGTGAAAATGTCTTTTTCTAATTTGATTAAGTGCTGCAAGATGTTGAAGGAACTCAGCACTCCCAGAATTATATTTTTGTATATTTTTATATTATTTTTGGTAAGTCCTCACAAAATGTCATATAAAAGGAAAACATTTTATTTAAAATAAGGTCTTGATGGCAGACTGGAAAGTTAAAATTTTCATTCTCAAATGAGAACAATGGTCATAATCAAAATTTTAATGATTCCTCCTGAGAGAATCTAAATACTTAAAGAATGAAACAACATGGGTGCACACAGACATCCTGCCCCCCATCATCTACTTGCTAAGTGGTCAGATTTATGTCAATTTAGGCACCAAATATCTAACCTGACTGTAATGTTTCCTTGCTGAATTATCAGGGGCCACTAAAAAAGGAAGAGGTGTATACTACCACATCAATTAAGGATTCTTAAAAAGTGACTTTTTTTTTTTCCTCTTTTGAACAGAGGTACAGATGATTTTCAAGAGCCATGGAGAAAGAGTCCCTAGAGACATATTTTACAACCCAGAGCTGAAGATGTCTTTTTATTTTTCAACTTTTTATATATATATATATATCTTTATATTCATCAAGCTCTATAGCTTATTTTGGTCAAGAGAATGATGAATTCCTAAACTGGGCACAGTGGTACATGCTTTTAATCCCAGTGCTCCACAGGCAGAGGCAAGTGAAATTGTAAGTTTGAGGCCAGCCTAATCTACATAGCAAGTTCCAGGCCAGCCAGTACTACATAGTAAGATCCTCTCTCAAACATACAAAGAAAAAGAGTAAACATTCCTAAAGCAAACTGACCCTTTATAAACTACTGGTCAATCTCCAAACAAATTCTAAAAAGCATGTGGAAACAGGTTATAATATAATTATGTTATTAGGGCAAAGATTAGATATTTCTGTCATGAAGATAAAGTCTGGGAAAACTAATATAATATTAACCATAGTTATCTTGGCAAAAGAATTATATGGATAACCATTTCTTTATCTTTTATGCTCTTTCATACATCTAGTGTTTTGTAAAGGATATATGTCTCTGGGACCCTATCTCACTCCAGAGTCTAGGATGGTCTGAACTCCTCGTGGTCTTCCTTTCTTAGCTTCCTGACTGCAGGCAGTACAGTTGTGGGTCACTACACCTGGCAGTACAGCTGTGGGTCACTACACCTGGCAGTACAGCTGTGGGTCACTACACCTGGCAGTACAGCTGTGGGTCACTACACCTGGAAGTTTTGTTTACTTATGCACTTACTTATTCACTCATTTCCTCCCCAGGCTTCTTCTTTTTTAAAAAGTCAGTTCTATGAGAGGGGGAAAAAAAGCCTATAATTTTTTAAAGTTCAAATGAAAAGCCCAGATAGGAGTATCAAAAAGGGATAGGCAGCCAGTGATTTCCTATATGACACAGACTATCCCAAAAGAACAAGAACCAGGGACTGTAAGCTAACACGGAGCCCTTCCTATTACCAAAGGACTCAGTTTTTTACGTTACTAGGTCTTCGCATTTGCTGAAGTGAGCATGTCACTACCTGTGTGCTAAAAGCACGCTACATATTTGTAGTATGTCTTTTAGTAATTTAGTTAAAAACAATAACAATGAAGTAATGAAGTCATGGGCTAGAAAGATCCATAGGTCAGCCCCTGCTTCCTGCTTTTTCACTAATTTATTCCTTAAAAAAATACTGATACACATCACATATAGCTACCCTTTTAGAGTAAACCTGCCCCCACAGTCATGACTTTTTAATGTGTTTGGAGCTTAGGAAACCAGACATAAACGCCATGCCTTCAGAGAGAAGAAACAGAAGGACTGCTGGGCTGAATAGCTTTTCCAATCAACAAAAACAGACTTTCACCTTCCATGCAAAGGAAGTAAAAAGTAACACCTAAGCTAAGAGTGAAGAGAAGACCATTTAGGAACTAAGGAGGAAAGTGAATTCTGGTACTTTGGGCCCTAAGAAAAAAACGATGGCTAAAGAGTGCTTGAAAGTCAAGGGTTTGGGAAAAGGATGGATATGCTCAATGATCATTAACCGTAGATGCTATTGGGTTAGCAAGGAGCTAACATTCCACAAGGGTTTCTGTTTCTTATAAAAACCAAGGTTGAGCTACTTTAACATTATAGATTGGATAGATGAAAAGTAGCTAAATACTATATACTTTCACAACACAATCAAGCCCGAGGGCCCTTGTCTTTAATCCAGTATTAAAAAGATATTCTGAAGAAAGCTGAAATAGCCCAGTGCAATTTGAGAGGTACTAAGCACCTTGGGGATGTATTTCATGAAGGGGCTTTAACATTCTTTCTTGACTTATAAGCTCAGATTGCCCTCCTCCTCTAATTTTTGGCACTAGTCATAGAGCAGGTATTGTCTGCTTAGAACTTTAAGGAGGATCTGACACAGTATCTCCTTAAAACTGATTAGAGAATTTGTCCAAACCTGTATCTCTATGTGACTATGTCAGTTTGTTACTGGTTTTGATATGATAAAACTTCAAAGACCCAGAAGGGTTTAGACATAATTTAAAGAAAAGATTATGTAATTTATGAAAGAACCTGACAGACCCAACACAGGAAACCAATTAATTATCAATCTTACTCAAAATTTATTACCTCCCACAACAATCCTATGAACAAGCCTAGATGATTCACAGTAGGACTAGAGAAACTCCAAGGCTGAAAACAAGACTGTCCCGTAGTATATCTCTTTAGACATCGCTGGATTCTGTAAAATACCACATCTTGCTTACCTAAATGGGGTGTTTGCTAGAGCTGAGTGCAGAATCTAGAAAAGTAATTGTTTAAAATCTCATACTACTATGAAATTTTGTCTTTTGACAAAATTTTTTTTGACCTATAGACCCAGGTAGCCTGGAAGGATGATTTTAACAAGAATTATCTAAAGTCTTTCGAAAGAAAATGGAAGGGGGCCAGTAATATGGCTCAGTGGTAAAGGTGATTGCCCCAAGCTTGATGACTTGAGTTTGATCCCCAGGACCCACATGGTAGAAGGGAAGAACTCACTCCCATATGTCATTCATCCTTTGACCTTCACACATGTACCTTTGCATACATGTGCCCAACCATATACATATATCTGCACACACACATAAAATAAATACAGGTAATAAAAATTTAAAGTAAATAGAAGACAGATTGAAAAATTATGGTCATATTTAATGTGTTTCTTCTTTTTTTTAATTTTTTTAATTTTTATTTATTTCTGTATGTGTATGAATGTACTGTCTGCATGCAGGTCTGTGCACCCGTGTCGTGCAATGCCGCGGAGGTCAGAAGAGGGTGTCGGATTCCCCTGGAACTGGAGTTCTCCTGGAATTGGAGTTTCAGACGGTTCTCGGCCGCCATGTGGGTGCTGGGGATCGAACCCGGGTCCTCTGTAAGAGCGGTCGGTGCTCTTAACCGCTAGGCCATCTCTCCAGCCCCAATGTGTTTCTTCCTAAGCACACATATCTATTAACTGATAACATCTCTGTGACTCAAAGGAATGGCAAAATCTATTTTACCTATATATGGGGAGAAAAAGATGAGGCTGGATTTCAAAGCAACCCGTGTAATAAAAGTGACCAAGATACAAGTCCTCAGATGTGTATATGAATCTGGCTAAGGATATGGTCCAGGAAACTGCATAAAAATTATAAACTCAATGGAACATCAATCCCTTGATTAAAGGTTTCCAAAGATAGAATCCCTGAAGTTAGGCATCATGCCTCTGAGAACACCTGGCCAAATGAGCTATCTTCATTCACACAAGAGGACCAAAGGTATTTTAATGGACAAGTATTAGAACATAAGGCTTTCTTGGTCTTATAAGTTTCTTGTCAAGTATTTTTTTTTGGTCTTTTCGAGATGGGGTCTCCCTGTAGCTCCAGCTGACCTGGAACTTGCTCTGTAGACCAGGCTGGCCTTGAACTCACAAAGATCCGCCTGCCTCTGCCTCCCAAGTGCTAGGATTAAAGGCATGCACCACCACGCCCGGCTTCAAGTATGTTTTTAACCCAACTATGATACCCTAAATTCTAAAATGGAGAGGTAATAATCAGAAAATTATAAGACTTGCCAGATGAATTCATAAAACCAGGAAATGGTCTCACTGGAAGGTTTGCATAATAACGTACACCTTCCTACTAAAGATACCCCACATGTTGCAGAACAAGGCGAAGTCAGGCTGGAAGTTCCATCTCTATCGCCTAGCTTTCATAAGTGCTGGAAGGTACTATGCATGCTACTAGAAGAGAAAAGTAATCAGTCTTACTCAGCTGTGAACTCTGTGAGCAAAAATAATGACTTGCCTGGAAAGACCTGCCTACTAGTGCAATAGTGGCATGAATGGTATGAGGAATAACCAATCACTTTCTCATTAGATCTAAACCTTCTCCATAAGATGGAATCCATAACTGGCACCATTAATGGGATGAGGGGAAAACCTACTATCATTCTGTTAAATCAACATAGTGTTAATCCAACTCCTTACCACATATCCATTATACTCATAGATTAGTGCACCTCTCAACCCTCATCAGAGAAACTTCTTGCAGTAGATGATGATTAACACTGAGACTCACAACTTGTCAATGTGCAGAGAACAGTGACTGTGGACTATTTTGCTGTAGGGGACATTTATATCTTCCCAAGGTTCAGGGATCATCATGGATGAGGGGCAGAAAGATTCTAAGGGCCAGAGATGATGGATGAATACAAAACTGTTTTCTGGACACAAAAGGGCAGCTACATGTATTAACTCACACTGCTTGTAACAGTATGCACATGACCTTGCAAGCTCAAGCCAGACAAGAATCCAAGCATAGAGTAAGGGAGGTGGGCATGAAGTGCTACCCTACTTGAAGAGCTGACAACTGATATCATCTGGGAGAAGGAGAGTCAGTTTCCTTTAAGTACATGACCCCTGGTAGGTTGACCATATGCCAGATGGACCCATATCCAAGAATATTTAATCAAAACAAATTGGACTGAATGGGTTTTAAAGAAAAAAAAACAAACAGCAAAAAGGACATGGGAATAACCCACGGCTGATGCCATAAGCTTACATCCTCTAGTGGTTAGGAGATGTTATAAGCCACAGTAAGACCCTGTCATATTTTACAGAAAAAATGAAATTCATGGATTAACATACCATCCAAACATCTGTGTATATACCAAAGTAACCTACCACAACAATTAGTACTGTTTAAATACCTATATATCTAATTGCTTGTGCTTTATTAGTAGGATTGAAAGGCTATTCCTGGACAAACTGTCAGCCCATGAATGGAAACAGCCAGAATTGATCAGAGTCCAAAACGACAGCTCCAGAGAAAGTAGACTTCTGCTTTTCGTCCACCTGTGCCCCTTTATTAAGCCTAGGGAACAATCTGCGGAAGAGGGGGCGTGGTAGAATGTAAGGGCTGTGATTGGGGTGAATGGTGAAACTTCAGCAATATAGACTGGACACTCATTTGATCAACCTGATTGTACATACAACCCCCCCCCCCCAGCAGGATGGTGGGACCCTTGGGCTGTGTGGGTTTGGGCACAACTGCTTGCAAAATGGTTTTACACGAAGGATGCTTGTACTCATAAATTATCACTTATTGTTAAAAAATGAAAAAAAATGAAGAAGTAATAGAAAAAAAAGAGGACATGAAGTTGGGGCTAGGGTAGTAGGATAGGGAGGTGGGGGGAAAAAGAATGTACTAAACCCACACTTTGTTTTAAACAGAGTATCATTATAGACATAGAACTTAGAAAAACATGAAAAGAAAATGTACTTAGAGATTTGTTATACCATATTTATAAATAGCCATATTGATTATAGGCTTTAAGTATACTAACAGTATTAAGATTCCTATTTTTAATTTGTTGGATTTAGGCAGTGTGCTGAATAGCTTTAATGTCAACTTGACACACCTGGGTTGAGGGAGCCTCAATTGGGGAATTGGCTCCATTGGATTGGTCTGTGGCCACATCTGTGGAGTATTGTCTTGATTGTCAGGCAATGTGGGAGGGCCCAGCCCACTATGGGTGGTGCCACCCTGGGCAGGTTTTTGTGTACCGATAAGAAGGCAGGCTGGGCATGAGCCAGGGGAGCAAGCCAGTGAACAGCATTCCTCCATTGGCCTGTGCTTCACTCCTGCCTCCAGGTTCCTACCCTGAGTTCCTGCCTTGGGCTCCCTGAGTGATAACTGTGACCAGGAGATTTTAAGCTGAATAAATCCTTTCCTTCCAAGTTGGTGTCGGTCAGAGTGTTTTGTCACAGCAATGGAAGACAAACTAGAACAAAGGTACAAGGTCAGAAGAGTAGGGGGTTTGCTGTGACAGACTGACCTTAGTGTTTTGGGAAGGATTGTGGAGGTTTTTGGAACTTTGGGCTGGGAAGATCACTGAATGCCTAAAGATTGTTGCTGTGGAGCTGGAGCAGTTTTGCTGAAGGAATTATAGAAGAGGAGGCCTGGCTTTGTGAAGTTTCTAGTTTCAAAGGGGACAGAGATCATCAGGACTGTTAATCTGTGGTTTCTGGTTGCTGGGGCTGAAGAATCAGCTGTAAGGAAACAAGAGACAGAACCTGAAGTGAAATCTTGTTTATGGGACAATTGAAGCTGGTTAGCTGGGCTGAAAAATCAGCTGGATTGAACAAGAGACAGTATCACTGTGGTGAAATCTTTCTGGGAACAATTTCTTCAAGGTCAGCACACAGAACTGTGACCCAGAAGGGCCTAGCCTCCATCTCAAGCCGAAGCAGGACTTGGTAAGTGTAGAGTCTCCTATATGGTTCTGTGTTTGAAATTTAGGGGGTCACAGAAAGCAGCCGAGGCTTGGCACTGTGAGAGGTCAGGAAAGACCATTGGTGGAAGTGCACCTCGGTTGCATGAAGACCCCAGGATTGCAGGGGTCATGGAGAGAAGCTGAGGCTTTGCACCAGAGAGTCAGAAGAGACCATTGTGAAGGTGCTGCCTCAGTTCAGTGGCGACCCCAGCTTTTTGGAGATGCCAGGACCATGAGATGACCACCAAGAGCAGCAGCAAGGTTAAATGGAGTCGCCTGGGCTGCGAGATGAGCTGTGTGTGCCACGGACAGCAGAGTCAGAGAAGGGAGCTGCCGAAACCCTTTGGAGCCCAGAAGATTGTGAGTGAATCCCAGGTGTCCAGCCTTGAGCTAATTTTCTGGACTTAGGTTTTATTTGAGAGTGCCTGATTCTTCCCTTTGAAATAAGACAGTACTTGTTTTGGATTTTACAGCAGCCCACAGTTAAGAGACTTAACAGACTGTGAATTTTTAAGTATTTGGACATTTTAAGGACTGTGGGGCTTTTAAGGTTGTACTGTCTTAGGTTGTGATTAATGTTAACATCATACTTTGGGGATAAGAACTGGAAAGGTGGTGGTTTAATAATGATGTGTTTTGTATGTCAAGTTGACAAGGGGTCAATTGTGCTGGATAGCTTTAGTGTCAACTTGACACACCTGGGTTGAGGGAGCCTCAATTGGGGAATTGGCTCCTTTGGATTGGCCTGTGGCCACGTATTGTCTTGTCAGGCAATGTGGGAGGGCCCAGCCCACTATGGGTGGTGCCACCCTGGGCAGGTTGTTGTGTACTGTATAAGAAGGCAGGCTGGGCATGAGCCAGGGGAGCAAGCCAGCCTGTGCTTCAGCTCCTGCCTCCAGGTTCCTGCCCTGAGTTCCTGCCTTGGGCTCCCTAAGTGATGAACTGTGACCCGGGAGATGTAAGCTGAATGAACCCTTTCTTCCTCAAGTTGGTGTCGGTCAGAGTGTTTTGTCACAGCAATGGAAGACAAACTAGAACAGGCAGGAAGCCAAATGAAACCAGGAATAACTATTTTTTTATCTTCAAAATTTAAAATTATTTTATATAGTAATGTTAGTTCATTAAAATTTTTCTCATCAAAGGAGCTTGAGGGGTATGTAAGACATTTTAATCCTGGATTTATCTTAAGAAAACGGAGTTATCAAGGTTTAAGTAAGTTTACTGCTAGTAACTGAAATTACTATTTCCCTACTTATTTTGGAAAGATAAAATTCTCCAAAATATTCATTTAAAATCATCATCATCATCATCATCATCAGTGTGTGTGTGTGTGTACATCAGCAAGCACCCTGTGTGTACTGCAGAGCATGTGTGGAGGTCAGAGGATAACTCTATGGAACTGGTTCTCTTCTTCCATCCTTACGATGATTCTGGGAACTAAACTCAGGTGTCCAGGCTGGCACAGCAAATATCTTTACATGTTGAGACATTGTGGTAGCCCTAACAGTTTTATAATCTCTAGTGCTACATATACAAAGACTGTAGCATTATAATCAGAATTACTAATCAATCAGAATTACCAAAGTTAATGTAATTTTGTTCTGTCTGTATCATTAGGTGTGGCACATGCATTAGGTGGAAAGTAATATGAAAAATAGGTCTATATTACATAAAAATTTGCTAATCCCCACTATCCAAAGGCTTTAAAATAGTCGTTATTGGCCTCTAAGCTTACTGGTGAATTAAACTGCTAGATAAGGCATAAAATGTTCAAAAGAAGAAATCACATACAGTTTCCAGAACACTCAGATAATTTAGTTTGAACTAAAATAAAATACTATACAAAAGCCAGATATATGGTCATATAACCCAATCAAGAAATCTTTCCTGAAAAGGTTCATAAAATGATTCAGTTCAACTGATGCATGACTTAAGAGAGAGTCAAGGTCAAATACCCTTGCCAACTGCTTTTCAGGTGCAGATCATACTATACAGAAATACACATGAGAACCTCTGGATTTGTTCCCAGAGATCATGTAGTTCTAACCTTGGAATATCTATTGACTGGGAAGGCAGCCTGACTTCTGACACACATTGAAAGATACTTAAAATTCTACTTTCTTTCTGGAATGTTAGATTGTGAGATGGCTGGTGTAGCCTTACAATCACAAAGAAGTCCCATTAGCTTGAAAATTGCATAGCTTTTGATTTTCCAAATATAAAGTGGTATTTCTGACATCCATAAATATTTTATAATAAACACTTTTCTATTACAGTATCACTAACACTTGTCAATTTTAAAAGGAAACAAGATTCCAAGGAAAAGGTAATCCACAATGATGATTATATGGGGTTCTAAGAAAGACTGTAACAACTGTAGACAGGGATATGGATCCTTGCTTGCTGCTCCTGCTGAGAACCCAAGTTCAGTTCTCAGTGCCCATGTCAGTGCTCACAACCACCTGTAACTCCAGCTTCAGGGGATCCAACACCCTCTTCTGGCCTCTGGAAGCACCTGCCCACACATGGCAAACACACACACACACACACACACACACACACACACACACACACACGCAAGCACACAAACATATGTAAAAATAAAGTAAATATAAAAAATATGGAACCTAACAGCACTAAAAAAAAAAGTCAGAATTGACATAAAATGGCCTGTTTGGTATCCAGCTCTTGGTTTGTAAACAGAATATTCAAATATGGAAAAACAAACAGACTTCCCTGAGAAACAGATCTACAGAAAGGAAAATATAAGAAGAGCCGGTGGCATTAAAGAGTAAAAAGCACTCAAAGGATGGGGGGCACATTCAAAGGACAGAGGAGGCACCCTGAGAGAGATCCACGGCTAATGCTGGAAAATTCTGAAGAAAATAAATGGTAATTTGAGATTCAGAAACACAGAGTAATATGAATATTCACAAGTCTTTACGGAAATAAACAAATAATAGGAGTCTTTATTTTCCTTCCTCTGTACCTTCCAACTTGAGAAAATCTTTTACTTTTGTTCCAAGTAATAAAAGTAGCAAGAACCAAGAAAAACAGAATGTTGCCATTAGAATACCACAAAAAATGATTCACCTAAATGAAAGATCTACCACTTACTGCTTCAATTAGAACAGAGAGGATAGTTATTCCTAAAGTGTCTTTTTTCAAATTCTTTTAAATCCCAAAGGCATAAAGAACAATTGTGTAGTGTAGCATCTTGGTACAGCAAAGCATCCACACATCAACAGGCATCTTCCTATTGCTAACAAGGCGTGGACAAGGAATATAATCCCTGCAGTGATGTTGCCAAAAATCTATAATCTTAATCCACTCATGAGAAACCATTAACCTCAAATTAATATTTTACAGAACATCTAACCAGGACTCTTCAAAGTATCAAGGTTATAAAAGAGGAAAAGACTAAGCAACAGTCACAGATTAGGGCACCAAGGGGCTAAAAGCAACATGGAATCTAGAAGCAGAGAGCAAAACAAGGATCCTACTGGGAAAGAAAAAGAAATGTTACTAAGATCTGCAGTTAATTACTAGCATGGCGCTGGCACTAACTGCTTGGTTTTGAACATTCTACTTTGATTACAAAAAAAATCTTATGTTATATGTACATGAGAGCTCAGAATTATGGCTGCAAATCTGTGCTAAGTACAAAATACTTTCAAAATTGGTCAGCAGGAAAAGGTGATTGTTGTGCAGATTTACCGAGTTTTATACCCAGAGCCCACATAAAAGGCAGATGTAGTACTGAATATTTGTAATCCCAGTGTTCCTACATTGATGTGGGAGACAAAGGAGCATCACCTGGTTACCCTGGAATGTTCAGTATGACAGAAACAGCATGAGAGACCTTGTCTCAAAATGAAGGTGGAAGTGCTTTTGGCACACCTCAAAGACATGAGACATAGCTTTGTAACCTTCCAATATGGACTGAGGACTCATGTCTCTCCAGGAATTTGCCAAACCTTCAATGCCAGATGGGGACTACTAAGATACCCAGCCTGTGGTCTAAACAGCTAAGGGGATGTCAGCCTCCTTAGAATATAGACTGCCATTAGAAGTTAGACTACCTGGGTTGTATCATGGAGGCCAGTGCAGGGGGATTGAGATAGTACATGTGCTTACTGGACTTCATTTGGGGGACCATGGGAGGGAAAGACCCCAATGTGGAGCTAAAGTTCAGGATTGATAGTTGTTTTGGATTGAAACACTTCCTTAAGGAAAACATGACATCTTTTAGGAAAAAGAAAATCCTTCAAGTGATATGTGTATGTATGTATGTATATATATACACATATATAAAACTATGTATATGTGTATATATACTGTAGCAATACAAGTTGGAGAGAACAGCTCTGGAAAGACTCAGAAAAAAATACAGGACATGCCTGGCAGAGTGCAGGGACTAGGGTGGGGTGGGGGGCATGGAAAAAGAAGCAATTCTACATTCGATTGAGAAATGATATATGACCTATGGAAAAAGTTTAATAACAATAAAAAAAAAAAAGGTGGAAGGACAGAACCCATTCCTGAAGCTGTCCCTGACATCTACATGCATAGTATGCATGCATGCCAACCGCTCATATGTCCACACACTGATAAAAAATGAACAAAAAAGAAGTTAGGAAAATATTTAAGGTCATTAGAAATCAAGTAAATATACTTTAAGATTATTTTAACATAAACAACTTTTTAAGTAAATAAAACAGCATGAGAGACTAGAAAACAAAGTGGTATGAGCAAATAATCTAATTTTGGAGGGTGTTTTTAACTGTCATTCAGAGTTAGGACAAATCAAATTATTTCTACACGATATAAAGAAAATTAAATGCAGAAAAATAGTTACCAATATAACTTTCTATCTAATTCTGACATAAAAATATTTTAACCTGGTTGCTTTCACCTATATATAGGCCAAGCCAAGGTCTGAAAGAGTCAAGGCCTTCTCTACCTGATTATATTTAGTATCAAAGGCAGACAGATATCCACTAGATGTCTAGCACAGGCCATAATGCTGCAGCACTAATACAGTAATTCATGACTGCATTTCTGTTACTGCTACTAGATCAGGAACTGCAGACCAAGAATCATCCATCTATACCGTGCTCCAGCCCAGAGTATGACATATGGGGACACTCATAAATTTTTAGCCATAAAAAGAGCTAAAAAAAACCCAAAACAAGAAACTTATAACTGCAGTCTCTAAAATGCTCTTTTTTTTTAACATTGCTAATTTTTTTTAATTTTTTAAAATTAATTTTATTCTTCTCTGTATTGTGTATCAATGTAATGTATGCATGAAGGTCTGTGCACCACTGTCGTAGGAAATTGAGAGGAGGTCAGACAGAGGGACGTCGGAAATTCCCCTGGAACTGGGAAGTACTTACCTGGATTTGGATGTTTCAGGACATTTCTCGTCTCCATGTAGGGTGCTGGGGATCGACTAACCAGGTCTCGTAGAAAGCGTCTCGCCGCTCTTAACCACTTAGGAATCTCTCCAGCCCTTAACACTGTCTTAATATAAGAAGAATTCCACGTCACTGTGAACCAAGCTTAATATAAAGCAATGAAATGCCGGGCTGGAGAGATGGCCCAAGCACTTAAACGCCACTAACTCATTCTACTAGAGGACCTGGGTTCAAATCCAGCACCCAATGGCGGCGCCGAGAACCGCTGAAACTCCAATTCCAGGGAACTCCACGTTTCCAGGTGGCAAGTCCGACACCCTTCTTCTGACCCTCCGCGGCACTGCACGGACACGACGAGTGTGCACAAACCTGCATGCAAAACAGTTACATCTCATACACACACGAGACAATAATAGAACAGATAAAAAAAAAAGACAATCCCTCAGAAAAATACAAACAAGATTATAAAATGATCTTCGCCATCCTTGTTTTGTATTCTACCTCATGGCCCAATGCAGTTATTTCGCTTTGGATTGTATGTATAACATCAATCTATAGTCATACACATAAAGCCACCTTCGCTTTTAAATTCAGCTTAAAATTTGGACCACTCTGAATGATTTAAGTTGCTGGCAAATTATTCAATATGAATTTCAGTGACTTGACACTCTCACTCATCAAGGATCACCAGAAAACATAATGCTACTCTCTATCAACCTATATATCAAGTTCTTTTTTTTTTTTTTAAGAAGTTTTTATTAATTTATTTCCTTTCGGATGTGTATATATGGTACTGTCTGCTTGCAAGTCAGTGCACCCGTGTCTGCAACGCCTCGCGGAGGAGTTCAGAAGAGGGTCCTTGGATCTCCCCTCGAACTGGCGATTCTCCACTGGAATTGATGCACAGCTACGGTTCTCAGCCGCCATGATGGTGCTGGGAGGCGTGGACCCGAAACGAGTCCTTCACTGTAGAGCGGCGTTGGTATGCTTTCATTGCTAACCTCCGCTAGGCATGACCTCTCTCCAGCCTCTACATAATAATATTACTATTAAGGGCTAGATATATTTGCATATGTCTTTTCTCCTAATAATAATAATCCAATAAACTACTTAAGTAGATTAAAAATGAACTACAAGCTATTAACAAAAAGCAGAGACTCAAGAGATGGGTGCACAAAAAGTAAACACGGAACCCAAATCCAGCACACATTTTTAGAGAGCAGCATGAATAAACAATTTACCATGTACCTATGTTTAAAATGGGAATTTATAATGTATAAAAATATATTATGGGAAAAAAGAAAACCAGATTTGTAAGGGCCCGCCAAGCTTGTAACGGAGACTCGACATTACCATACTTATGAAGAAACAGATATCAAAGAATATTCAGTGACTAAGTAGATACATATCTTATCTCTGGAGAAGCTCCGCTGTAGCGAACTCAAACATTGATTTCGAGGTCATTAGACACCACAAACAGCACCGTAACAGCACAAACACTGCATCAGGATTTGTATCAATGTTATATTTTTCATGAATAATGTAATAAGAATATGAAACAGGACAGGCGTAAGAATGCTCAGTGACACGGGAAATTAGACACGTAAAGATTGAGAATTCCACCCATTCAGCTGCAATACCCGCAGAGACCTGTAGTGCTCACATGGCAATCTCCAGTATATTCCTAAATGGTGAGATTGATTTTTGTTTTTGTTCGTTTTTTTTTTCTTTTTTTCAGAGAATGGCCTTCCTATCTCGGCTGTGTGCCAAACATAGCGGGGCCCGAAGGGCAGAACCGTTGAACGAGAAGCGTGGCCGATTGAAGGAGGTCGAAAAACGAGCACGACCTCGCTAGGCCTTCGACGAGGAGTAGACACCAGGAGTACCGAGTGGCAAAACAGGAAACCATCAAGGTTAAATGTACAAGTGGCGTGCGAGAATGAGCTAACAGACTGAACTAGAGTGTCACCATACACAGCTATGTACGATGAGGTCACCACGGGACAGTGAAGAAGCGGATACGAATACGTGCTCCGAACTATCTCCGATACGACTCCGATGATCTCTCTCTCTCTCTCACTCTCTCTCACACACACACACACACACACACATACACACATGCCTTCACCCACACATACACATATATACATACAAAGATTTTAAAATGAAAAGCAGTAATAACAAAAATTTGATAGATATTTAATACCATTCAAACTAATACACAAATGTGTGTATGCATCCACGGCATGGAAACAAAATAATTATTTTGAACATTCTAAAGAGTATGCAGTATAAGAAGAACGAACAGCTTCAGTCTGTGTACATGTAATCCAGTTGTGTGCTATGGCAACATTAAGTTTGCTCTGGTTTTAAGTGCTGTGTTAGTGCTCATTAAGCCTACTTAAGAGCAATAGTTATGATCATATTTGCTTCAAATTTATTTCTCAGAAATATAATGCCTTAAGTAGAAAATTATTTTATTTGCTAACTGTCCAGAACAATTTAAAAACAAAAGAAAACAAACAAAATCTGCTAACCTCAAGAAGAAGGAAGAAGTGGAGAAAAATGGAGAAGAAAAAGGAGGAAAGCAGGAAACGCATAGCAAAGAGGTCAGGGGCAGAAAACAGAATCCTGGAGACACTGCACGGCACAGAGGTGATGGCTTGGCTGGTAAAGCACCTGTTGTGAAGCATCAATACCAGAGTTTGGACCCCAATAGCCACAAAAAAATCAGGGCAGGGTGGCATGCACACACCACCCAAGCAGCAGGCAGGTGGAGACAGGAGGGTCTCTGGGGCTTATTAGCCAGTTTAGACAACAGTGAGCTGCAGTACACTTAAAGCCCTGTCCTAGGGGTGAAGAGATGGCTCAGCCGTTAAGAGCACTGGCTGTTCTTGCAAAAGACCTGGATTTGATTCCCAACACCCACATAGTGGCTAACAACCTTCTGTAATTCCAGTTACAGGGGATCCAACACCCCATTCTGAGCTCTGTGGGCATTGTATGACATGGGTGCACTTACACACATACAAGAAATACACTCATATACATAAAGTAAAAATAATAAATAAAATATTTAATACCAAATCCTGTCTTAAAAAATAAGGTATAAGGGCTGGAGAAATGGCTCAGTGGTTTAGAGCACTGGCTGCTCATGCAGAGGACCCAGGTTTGGTTCCCAGCACCTACTTGGTGTGTAACAATTATACTTAACTCTAGTTCCAGGAGCTCTAATGCCCTCCTCTGGCCTCTGGGGGCACTGCATGAAATGGGTGCACTTACATACATGCAAGAGATAAACTCATACACAGAAATAAAAAGAAATTAATTTTAAAAATTAAAAAAAAA
>VZQC01005889.1:348589-363483 GCA_009823505.1 Rhizomys pruinosus
TATATTTATTTATTTATTTATATATATATAATGTATAGATCCTGACCTCTGGTTCCCCCCCTTCCCCTCCCCTCTAAAGGACAATGTAAGGCTGATGAAAGTCCTTACCTTCATCTCCTTTCTCTGTTTTTGCTGCAGTTTCTTTTTTCTGTTTTGCTGCTAGGAGTTCCCGCTTTAATTGTCTTGCTTCTTTTCTAAGCTCTTCGCTATAAAGTAAATGAATTAGGTAAGTTTATACTATATTGACAGAAAAAGTTGTTTAGCAAAAAAAGAACTGTTTGCTTTTAGGTAATCAAAGAAAAACAGTCAATGAAGTAGTTAATTTTCTTCTATGGACATGTATTTGTGGTATGGAAATATAAGTAAAGGAGATTTCATAAGTAGTAATTTTTTACAAGATCAATATGACCATCTATAAATATTTCCCCTTATAAGTATATTAAATATAAAAGAGCAAGTGATAAATGGCTCATTGTTTCCTCATTCACTAACAAATTTAATGCTTGTCTCAATAAATGGGACTCTTGCATCAAAATAAAATGTAAACATATATACACATATATATATGCACATACATACACATATACTGCATACATGTATATGTATGTATAGGGTCTTGGTAGTAGCCCAGGTTGACCTGGACTTGGATAGCCCAGGATGGCCTGGGAAATGCAGTCCTCCTGCTTCCGACTCCCAGCTGCTAGGATCAGAGACATGAGCCACCACAGCTGGCTCCAAGTCAAGATATTTTTTTTGTTTTGTTTTTTTTGAGACAGGATCTCCCTGTAGCCCCAGCTGTCCTGGGGCTCAGTCTGTAGACCAGGCTGGCCTTGAACTTACAAAGATCCACCTGCCTCTGCCTTCCGAGTGCTAGGATTAAAGGCGTGTGCCACCATGCCCAGCTTTTAAGAGAAGTACTACTCACTAAACCTGGATAGCCACAAAACAATCTGGATTCCAAACTTATTTAATTACTGACGTTGCATCCAATAATTATTATTTAGTAAGCAACTATTAGATTCTAGTTTGCATAGCTAGAAATGTTTAAAATTCATTTCACAATTCAAATTTAAATCGTTAACTCCCCAGGCATGTTGGTTCATGTGTGTAATCACAGAATTTAGGAGCTGAAGCAGGAGGATTATTGGAAGTTTGAGGTCAGCCTGGGCTGTTCAGTGAGTTCTAGGTCAGCCTGAGTTACAGAGACCATGTCTTGTCTCAGAAGCCCCATTCACCATTTTTTTTTAACTCACCTAATCTCATATTTGGTATATAATTTCCTGTTCTGTGAAACCTACCAGATCAAGGTTTTCTTATTATTAATATGTTGTATCACAAGCTGAAGGCAAATGTTGATTTCCAAGTCATCAGCTAAGTGACTTGATCCTGCAACACAGTTTTATAGCAGGAGATCAAAATCCATTTCCCAGAAAAAAATTAATTCACACAATGAGCCCTAGTTTGTCTATGGCTGATACTCCAACAGCGTCCATGGGTTGGATGCTTGGTGCTCAGTGGTGGTAAGGAGAAGTTAAATAACCTCTGAGAGGTGGTATCTAGTAGGAGGCCTTTAAACCAACTGGAAAGCAGTGCACTACTGAAATTTCTTTTTGGCTTACTGTTTCAAGGTACAATCTGTTTCTCAAATTGCTTTCAACATCAATTTCAACATCATCACTTTCCATCAGGTGACACAGCTATGGTGTGTGTGTGGTGCTTGTCAAAGCCTGTTATGCTATTTGGCCTTTTAGTGCTCTGAATTATGAGCTGAACAGACACAGACACAGACAGACAGACAGACAGACAGACAGACACACACACACACACACACACACACACACACACACATACACACAGCCTGCTTTAGGCACTTCATTAGCGTAACATAAAGGTAATACAAACCCTTAAGGTTTCTTGTGATCAGTCAAACTATATGGTTAGTCATTTTACTAATGTCCCATCTTGAGTTGTCTGACCTTCTGGATATAATAATTGCATGTAATAAACTCTGAGTATGGTTTATGTTCTTGCCATAGACTCAAGATGCTACCGGGCATTTGCCCCTTAGGTTTGGGATCCAATCCTTGGAATTCTACTACAGAAAGTATCTTAGATTCTCTTTTATAATTTCAAGTACTTTTACTTCACTGATCCTTTCATTCAGCAAACAAACACACTCAAATTTCTCTAGAGTCTGCTTGAATAAAGTGATTATCTTTACAAGTGGGCGCCATGCTGGAAAGAATAGTTTGTCTATTATAGTATAAATAGTCTACTTCACAATCTTTTGTAATCTATCCCTCTTCTGCTTCACTGAAACCCTTCCTATACCAAAGAAGCTCAATGGCCTACTTTCAGTTCTCTTCCAAGATGGCTTCCCTAACATTCAAGGATGTTAACTACTTCCTTCTTGAAATTCTGTCTGAACCAGACATTGCAGCCATGATTCTCCTTGCCTTGGTTACACTTTCTCTTCTATCTTAAAATTACTGTTTTTTTTTTTTCTCTTCTTCTCTATGCCTGATATGGTGGCATTTCATCTGATTTTATGACATCAACTATCATCCTGATATAGGTTATTTACAAACCTAATATAGACACTTTGCCTTGAATTTGGTCCTATTTTTATATCTATTATACATGTCCATGTAGATTAACACTGTACAGAAGAACTATAAGGTCAGACATATAAGCATTTTAAATGTTTCCCAGCAGCTATAGTTTATAAAATGTAAAAAGAAACTCTTAAATTCTATCCAAGATATTTTTACTTCAACATACAACCAATATAAACATGTTAAATATGATATTTTACTTTTTGGGTACCAAGTATTCCAAATCTGGTATGCATTTTACTCATAAAGCAAATTGCAATTCAGCTGAGCTATATTTCATGGGCTCTGATCTAGATGGACAGCAAGTCAGACGTCTCAACATAACAATGTAATCTCATATCCAAACCTGAAGTCATCTACTTCTTGGACAAATCTCTTTCTTCTACAAAGTTTTTCTACAATAAACGTACTTGATGGTGGAAGCACTGTCTTTCCAAGAAGCAGATTTCAAATTTCCCTGGGACTGTTCTTCATTTCCTCTGGCTCAGCACCAAAGGTATTTCACACACACTCATCATCAACACCAGCTTTCAGCTTTCAGTGTGTATGTCTCAGATCAATACAAGGGTTTCCTTCACCTGGAAGCTTTGTGGACATAGACCTAGAAATTTCCTCTTCAGTCAACATGAGGTGAAACTGAGCAAAAGTAACCACATCTCTCCTCCATCCACTAAACATGCCTATCTTTTATTATGCTAGTCTTCATATGTTTAAATTTGGTAAGTAATTCAGTAATTTCAATGATGTTTCCTGAAGACTAAGATCTTTGATAAAGAGATTATTTTGCAAGTTGAAGAAGAAATGTTGTATTTTTAAGCCAAATAAACCAGTTATGAGAATAATTTGAAGAACGAAGCTAAGAAAGTTTATACCATATAAAATACTATTGCATCAGTAATAGAACACAGTCAATTAAGAGAATTGGATTAAGAAGTCCAGATTTAAAAAGTCAACTCCGGGGCTGGAGAGATGGCCTAGCGGTTAAGAGTGCTGACCGCTCTTACAGAGGACCTGGGTTCGATCCCCAGCACCTACATGGCGGCCGAGAACCTTCTGAAACTCCAATTCCAGTAGAACTCCAGTTCCAGGGAAATCCGACACCCTCTTCTGACCTCTGCGGCATTGCACGACACGGGTGCACAAACCTGCATGCAGACAGTACATTCATACACATACAGAAATAAATAAAAATAAAAAAAAAACCCAAAAAATAACAAAAAAAGTCAACTCCATCACTTATTAATGGAGTTACTTAACTTCTCTGGGACTCAGCTTCTTTAACTATATACTAGAGGTAAGATATAGAAGATACTGGACAAACAATACTGATTCAATAACTAGCTATTAGGTACATCAGATGTTTAAAATAGCACTTTTATATCTGTTTATATCTGTCTATCATATGGGAATATTTCTTAATTATGTTATTTATTATGAATACAAAATGCTTGCTTCTAAAACTCTATCCTTAAAGAGTCAAAGATTTAGACATTATGAAGCATAATAATACAAACTGAATAGTGATGACTAAAAACTCAAAAAAGACAATGTGAGATAGAGGAGTATAGGTCTGTAACAATTATTAAAAACTGCTTCAGCATGTTCAAAATTTCAAGTGACTGAGGGTTTGCAATGCTGTCTCAACCTTTTAGACTATTTGACATCACATTTGTTAGTGCTTGAGGAATCCGTAACTCTTAGAATGAAATGCAACTTTGAAAACTAATCTTTAGATCACAGTCTAAATTTAGGGATCCTGGTCTTATATCTTTTGGAATAAAACCCTCCTATCTGCTGGCACTAAACTATATTTAAATCTGTTAAGCTGAAAATTATAATCTTGAAATATATGTCAGTAAGTACTGCCAAAGCCATGAGCCTGCTTTAGAGGCCAATGCGTAACTCCTTGGCCTCAATGCCTAGTTTCTGTTTGAATGATAAGAAAAATGGCTTCTTATGAATTCAATGATAATAAATTTTTCTAATAGTTAAGTTTCTAATTTTGAATTCATCTGAATTTTAATATGGTTTGAACACATCACCATTAATCACTAAATTATTTTGTACTGAAGCTTTATGCATTAAGTGCATTAAGTGTACTATGCCTTAAGTGTGTATTTTAAATATAGTAACTCTATATTACTTCTGCCTTCTTCCTAGAGATTATTAATTTGTTCAACAATTTCTAGTATTTGCATGTACCACTATGGACACAGGCACTAAAATCAAAATGAACAAGAAGGGAAGGAAACCCAAGTTCAGTTCAGTTACCTTGCTCATAACTTAATCTTAATAACATACAATACAGACATTGTGCAGGTATGAAGGCTAGAGCTGATGGAGAGTAAGTCAAAATTTTGTCTGTAGCCATACAATTTGACTGAGGGGACTAAAAACTGAAACAGCAATCTCTCAGGTCTAGCCTATATTCTTTCCGTGACAGCACACCAGCACTTATACGACTCTCCAAGCATCTCCCATTACAAAGGACATAACCAATTCCAACTACAATGAAAAAAGTTCATGATAAAAAATGGCAAATCACTGAAGCACTTTGAAACTGAGTAAAAGAAAGATTAGTAAAGATTAGTACAGGTTAAATGAGAAATGGCCTCACAGGAGGCATGTGAACTGGGCCCTAACCAACCATTAGGAATTTATCACATGGAGATAGTATAAAGAGATTTCTAAGCAGTAGGTCTAAATCTAGATAGGAAAGTAGGGATAGACTATGGAAAGTTGTAAGGGGTGGGGCAAGATGGCTCAGTGGATAGAGGATGTGCTGCAGAAGTCTGCGAATCCAAGCTTTATGCCTAGAATAAGGCCAGATGTTAGGCATCTGGAATCCCAGTACTCCTATGGGAATATGAGGCAGTGACAGGAGAAGTGCCCAGCAGTTTGCAGGCTAGTAAACATGGAGTGCACACTACAGCAACAGAGATAGATAGACCTTGCTACAAGGAGGTGGATGGCAAAAACTAACTCCTAAATGTCCTGGCAGTGCTCTCCCTTGCCTCCCCCCAGGGCAAGCACAGACAGACAGAAAGACAGACAGACAGACAGACAGACAGACACACACACACACACACAAACAACTACTTATTAAAAGCAAAAACAAAGGGCATATGCTAAAAGGAATTTGGCTATATCATAAAATAATTTAAGGTGAATGTTAATAACTAGAGCTGGGAAGAGAAGTTTAAATGTGGGCAGCCTTGGTCTCTGGTCAATTCTGGCTGCCCCTTTCCCAAAGCTCAGGGAACAAACTGCGGAAGAGGAGGCGTGGTAGAATGTAAGGGCTGCGGAGAGATAGGGGTGAANCAATGGACATTCCTGAGGAATAAGGCCACACCCCTAGGCAACTTTCTCCGTGAACCTGGACAAGATAAAGATATGTTTTAGTGATAACAGCCACTAAAGGCATAAACACTATTATTAATTAGTCGTGGTGATGAACAATTAAGGATGTGTGATGTAAATCCTAAAATTTGGTCCAACAAACATATTAAGTTAGTATATTTTGACTGAATTTACATTAAGTGTATCATATATGTAGAAGATAAGTAGAAAAAGCTGGGTTTAGATCTTTTGTTTTTTTTTTTTAAGGGATTCTACAATAAATTGGAAAAAGGTTTTTTGCATATAACATTGATGTTACTCAGTATGTCATCCAATTAGGTATTGGTGCATGTTGCAAGTATCTATGTCCAAATTTTGACAAACCCAAGGTTCCCATAGTCCAGTGGAGAAGCTTGTATGCACAAAAATGTTGATAGTTAGAGTCCAACTATATTTCCTGTAGTTCTCATGTTATAGAAAAAAACCTTGAAAACACACTAGGCCAATCTCCTCAGGTCTAGACCCTGACCTATATTCTTTCCCAGTGCACCAGTGACAGCACACCAGCCACTCTCTATCCGACCTCTCCATAGTAGCATTTAAACACAGCAAATCTCCCATTACAAAGGACAAAAACTCTCCAACTACCCCTCAATTTGAAAAAAGTCTATGATAACAAATGGCAAAGATCCACTGACAGTACTTTGAAAAAACTGCAGTAAAAGAAAGCAATTAGAAAGATTAGTAACAGGGTTTAAATGAGAGAGAACATGGACCTCAACAGGAGGGCATGTGAACTTGGGCCCTAACCACCATTAGGAATTTATCATCATGGAGGATAGTTTTTATAAAGAGATTTCTAATAGAAGCTAGTAGGTCTAAATCTAGATTAGCGAAAGTCAGGTGATATATGACTATGGAAAATTGTACAGGGGGTGTGCGGCAAGGGGCAAGATGGCTCATAGGTGGGATAGAGCGATATCGTCACTTGGCTGCAGAAGTCTGCGACTCCAAGCTTTAGCCTTAGAATAAGGCAGATGTTAGGATCTGGAAATCCATAGAGTACTCCTATGGGAATATGAAGGCAGGACAGGGAGAAGTGCCCCAGCAGTTTGCAGGCTATGACTAAACATGGAGTGCACAACTACAGCAAACAGAGAAATAGATTAGACCTTGCTACAAGGAGATCGTGGATGGCAAAAAACTAACTCCTAAATGTCCTGCGCACGTGCTCTCCTCGTTCCTCCCCCCAGGGCACAGCAAGACAGACACAGACAGACAGAAAGACATGCAACACACAGACAACAGACACACACCACACACCACACACACAACAACTACTGTTATTAAAAGCAAAAACAAGGGCATCATGTAAAGGAAGTTTGGCTACTATAAAAAAAATTAATTTAAGGTGAATGTTAAAACTAGGCTGGGCAAGAGAAGTTTAAATTGGGCAGCCTTGGTCTCTGGTCTCTAATTTCTGGTGCCCCCTTTCCCAAAGCTTCAGCGGAACAAACTGCGGAAGAGGAGGCGTGTTTCGGTAGTAATGTAGGGGCTCGGGGAGATAGGGGTTGAACTATGAGACTACAGGAATATAGTCTGGACTCCTAACTATCAACATTGCTGTGCATACAAGCTTTCTCCACTGGACTATGGGAACCTTGGGTTTGTTCAAAAAATTTGGACATACGAACTGCCACAATGCCAAACCAATTACCTAATTCATGGACAATGGAACAAGTACTAGCAGTAACATCAATGTTATTGCACAATCAAACTTCTTCCAATTTATTGTAGAATCCCTCTTAAAAAATAAAAAAAAAAGATCATTTATTAAACAGCTTCTTTCTACTTTATCTTCTACATATATGATACACTTAATGTAAATTCAGTCAAAATATACTAACTATAATTGTTTTTGCAAATTTTAGGCTTTAGCACACACATCCTTTTGTTCATGACTTAATATAGTGTTTTGCCTTTAGTGCTGTTTACTAAAATCTTTATCTTTCCAGGCTTCATGGAGAAAGTTGCACAGGGAGCTGTGGCCTCTATCCTCAGAATGTACATAGTAGCAATTGTAACAAGGCAAGTGCCATACAAAATAATGGTTTAATTAAGAAAAAAGCCACACTACCTTTAACTGGTACTTAGAAGGGAAAATTATTTTCTATAACCAAAAATATGCTACAACGAGTTCCAGACTAATTAAATATAATCAGCAATTTAAAGTGATTAAGGATTTAACAAACTTAATTTATAAAAAAAAATACTTCCACCAAGTTTCCATATTCTAATGCCAATGACTATTTAATTTTTTTCTCTTTTAAAAACATGGAATTCACAGTGCTGGGAATAGTTCAGTTGGGCAACGGCGGTACAGATAAAGGATGTATTAAAAAAGCCATACAAGGCGCTGGAGAGATGGCCTAGCCAGTTAAGAGCACCAGCCCACTCCTACAGAGGACCTGCGGTTCGATCCCCAGCACCCACATGGCGGGACTAGGACCGTCTGATAACTGCAATCCAGGATAAACTCCAGTTTCCAGAGGAATCTGATCCCTCTTCTGAAACCTCTTACGCGGCATTGAGCGACACAGGTGCACCAAACCTGCATGCATGGCAGTACATTCCTACACATACAGGAAATTAAATTAAAATTAAAAAAATAATAAAATAACATAAAAAAAAGCCATACAGAAATCTATTATTTTGTAAGCTAATTAAAAAATATAATAAAAAAGAGTTTGAAAACAGGTACTCTGAATGGGCGGTAATGTTCCACCCCATAAGCCATAACTTATTAAACAGAAGTTCCAGTGCTCGAATGGGACACTTCCCTGAAAATTTGTCCAGGGCATCGCGATCCCAGAAGCCCCTGTAACAAATGGTCAGACTTACTGCCCGCGGTGGTGCTGCATGTCTTTAATCCCAAGAAACTCGGGAGGCAGAGGCAGCGTGGACTCCTGTGAGTTCAAGGCCAAGCTTTGTCTACATAATTGAGCCCAGGCCAGCTGGGACCTAAAGGGAGACCCTGTCCTCAAAAAAGACAAAAAAAAAAAAAAAAAGGCAGAACTACCACTTTATCACTGTTCTTCTATCCACCAGAACTAGATGCATAATGTTTTATACTGCTGAAGATTATCACATTACTTTGGTTTGTTAAATGGACATTAGATGTCTGCATGACCTTCTAAATATATGATAATGCGATTTTTTTTTTTTTTTTTTTTTTTTTACCTGAGCTTCATGGGTGTGCTGGGATCACAGCTGCAAACCACCCTTCTCAGCTTTTTTTTTTTTATTTCATTTATTATTTTATGTGTATGAGTGTACTATCTGCATGTAGGTAGGTGCACCCATGTCATACAATGTTTCAGAGGTCGGAAGAGGGTGTCGGATTCTCCTGGAACTGGAATTAAAGACAGTTCTTAGCCGCCATGTGGGTGCTGGGAATCGAACCCAGGACCTCTGCAAGAGCAGTCAGTGCTCTTAACCACTGAGCCATCTCTCTAGCCCCCAAATGTTCCTACTCATAGATCAGTAATGCTCTCAGCCTTGGTCAGAGAAGCTTGTTTTGGGTGGGTAGCAGTGAAGGCACGGACTCAAAATTGGTGAAAGTGCTGAGAATAAGTGACAAGTGTTGAGCAGTAACAGGACATTTATATGGCCCTGGACAAAGCTCAGAGAAAGTGAAGAAGAGGGGGTGGAAAGAAGGTTCGAGCCCAAGGATGGGGAAGTGCTGGAAAATGCTGTCTTCTGGACAAGACCCGGTTGTTGGCACTCATGAACATATAGCAGTGGTGGTTACCAGGACAAGACCAGGCCCATCATGTTCCATCACAGATGGGGGACAGTGTCCCATTTCTCTCCTAGGAATGACAGCCAGGTAATGGTTGTGGGGAACAGGGAGTCATACTCCTCAGCAGTGCAGCCACTGGTAAACTGCTCTTGTTAAATAAATAATTTCCCACACATGCTCATGTAAGCAAATCTAACTAATATACCGAAAGACTTGAAAGTAGAAGGGGGACTTTGTGTGTGTGTGTGGAGGGGGGGAGAGAGAGCAAGAGTGAGAGAGAGAGCAAGAGACAGAGAAAGAGACAGACAGGGACAGAGACAGAGACAGAGAAACTGTGAAAAAATAAACAAAAATGTTTCAAAAACCAAAGAAACTAATGTCAGGGCTGGGAAGGGAGCTCAGTTCATAAAGTGCCTGCTCTGAAATCATGATGACCTGAATTTGATCCTCAGAATTCATGTTAAAGAAGCCAGGTATGGTGACATATCTCAGCATTGGGAAGGCAGAGACAGGAAGATTCCTGAGGCTTAATCAGACAAACTCTAGGTTCAGTGATAAACACTGTCTTAAAAACCAAGGAGAACAATGCCTGAAGAAATGACACATGATGCTGCCTTCTGGCCACCAGACGCGGGTATGAGAGATAATGCCCTGTGTGGGCCTTATAATATGCTACATAAATATTGGAAACAGAAAGGCTACCCCTGTTCTTAAGTACACTATAATTTAGAATGACAAGAAAGAATCATGGGGCTGGAGAGATAGCCTAGCGGTTAAGAGCGCCGACTGCTCTTGCAGAGGACCGGGTTCGATCCCCAGCACCCACATGGCGGCTAAGAACCATCTGTAACTCCAATTCCAGGAGAACTCCAGTTCCAGGGGAATCCGACGCCCTCTTCTGACCTCCACGGCATTGCACGACACGGGTGCACAAACCTATATGCAGACAGTACATTCGTACACATACAAAAAAAAAGAATCAAAACGCACCTGCATGTAGCCTTTATACTTGCAATCTAATGCCTTTATATTAAAGAGTACATGTGTTTTTAAATAGAAAGATTAGACAGCTAACAAAATGCCATCAATCTCTGTGAGATTCTCTTCAAATCTCAGAACTTTCTTTCAAAATACATATATAACAGTCAATGCTGTAACGAAAATATAAAACTAAATACCTATGATAACAGTAGGTGATATTGCTATTCTGTCTACACAGTAAAAACTTCAGAATCAAACATGTTGCTTTACAACAAGTCAATATTTTCCAGAAGTGAAGTAAATATAATGCAACAGAAAATCAGTCACTGGCCATATGTCTATTCCAGGATCCAATTTTGCAAGTGATGTTAATTCGATATGAAAAACAAATGAGATATCCTTTCTAATAAGCAATTATACTAATCTGAAACCTCTTCGTGATCAAATCAACCTAGAAGCACTTGACATACAGTACATCAAACCAAAACTCCCTCTAAAACATATAAGCCTTAGAAGAATTTTCAAGGTGAAAGGAAGACAAAAACAGAAACAAACAGATCCAGAGCTCATTGCTGAACACACTCTGAATTGCTAGTTTCAGCAACCTAGGAATGTGGATTTTATGAATCACAAGGATGGAACTCCCTCCTTCCAATACACACAGATAGGATTCTTTAATCACTGAATAGGTGATAATAAACAAATGTACTAACAACCTAGGAAGACCACAAAGAAGTTTGCTTGACTCAGGTCCAGGAAGGAAAGCTAGCCTGAAAACTAATAATTAAAACCATAAGGCGTCCCTTATTAATTAAAATCAAATGGTCTATATACTGTAATGTACCTGTTAGAACCTTAGGCAAATACCCTCTGAAGGAGGGTTCTAACAGGTACCACTCCTCAATCCTGAACTCTGAAAAGATGAGGTCTAAATACAAATTAAGTACTAATGAAAATCTTCTAGTAAGATACTGTGGACAAGGTCCTTGACCATATTCTACTGGTATTTTTATTAATGACTTTCAACTCTTCATAAATGTCTTAAATTGGATGAAGGGACAGAAATATTCTTAACAAACCCATGGATATAAAAACTGGGAGAGACAACAAATATTTTTAAAGGATCCTAAAAAGCCTGGATACTGAAATGTAGCAGTAACATGAGTTATGTTTGATATTTGAGTAACAAAGCAAAGACAACAGCAAATTGTGGGCAGGGTAATATGGATGGCGGCAAGGGCGCATAGCGCACAGCCCAGAATTTGAAAAATATAGGACGGGGCATTAGAATTTAACAAACACAATCCCGAGTCAACACTTGAACCAATTATTTCTTTCAGATAACTTCAAAATAACTGTTATTAAGGGCCCAACCACCATGGCATACACGCACGCCTTTAATCCCACTGCTCCAGGAGGCAGAGGAGGTGGATACTCTGTGAGTTCAAGGCCAGCCTGGATCTCAAAGTACATTCCAGGCCGCTGGGACCAAAGGAGGACCCTGCCCAAAAGACAAAAATAAAAAAAAAAAAAAAAAAAAAAAGGCGCCCAACCATCATTCCATGTCACAGTGCTTTCTAGATGGCTGATCAATTTCAATCCTGACTATAAAACTGATTTTACTAAATTTACTGACATTTCATCAGCCCTAGGCTTTTGTGCCTTTTAAAGTTAAGGGATTTATCTTCACTGTGGAACATCGAATATGAATATTGCTGCTTTAAGTCCACATTACAAGTTAATTTCAATAGGCTACATCCTATGTGAAGGAACAGGCAAATATAGAAGACAGAGGTTCTATTTGCATGAAGATACCAAATAATTCAACTGTAGTTAGCATTTCAGTAACCAGGAGTACAAATGAAGTATAGAGTTAAATAGATAGATACTGCTTAGCTAGAAACAGTCCTGCATTCAATTGTAGGATTGAAAACACCCTAGTAGTGAACCAAATTTTACCTTGCTGAAATGTTGGATGGGGTTGGTAAACCAATAAATGAGTGATTAATGATTCTGATAAGGGGATGCATTTTTTAAAATTTTATTTTTATTTTTATGTGTATGAATGTACTGTCTGCATGTAGGTTTGTGCACCTGTGTCGTGCAGTGCTGCAGAGGTCAGAAGAGGATGTCGGATTCCCCTGGAACTGGAGTTAAAGACAGTTCTCAGCTGCCATGTGGGTGCTGGGGATCAAACCTGGGTCCTCTGCAAGAGCAGTCGGCGCTCTTAACCGCTAGGCCATCTCTCCAGCCCCGGGGATGCATTTTAAAATGCTAGTAATTATCTTTTATTTTTCTTTTTAAACTCTCTTCATTTTCTCTTTCAATATACTTCCCATTCAAATATTTCACATGCTTTTCTCATAAAAGTAAATGTCTATATTAATATTAAACATCAATATTAATTTTGTCATATTTTCATGTAAATTTTTCTACAGGCTGCAGCTCTTTTATTAAAATTCAGTTCTCTTATGTAAAATATAGGATTTTAAATTTTACACAGTAAAATTCTCTATAATCTTTTTTTAAATTTTCTCTTAATTTGGAATGATAGCTCTATGGTTATCATACTTTAAATTTTGGCTTAAGAAAGAAATTGTTCTATTAAAGGAAAGTATGATTTATATTTAGTGTTGAAGAAATACTGTTTAATTACTTAATTTGTGCATTGAAGTGATTAAAATACTTCATGTTCTATTTATGGACATACTCCATTTTACTAATAGTCTTTTTTACCTGACTGACCATTACACTGCAGGAATAACTGATTTTTCTCTTGGGTTATTTTAAAAATAATGCCCCGAGAGCTGAAGAGATGGTTTAATTGGCAAAGCACAAGAACTTGGGAGAAAAAGCAGTCGGGTAAAAATGCCAGGCAGAGCAGTCTGCGCCATGACCCCAGTGCTGAGAGAGAAGGGGCTCCCTGCAGCATGCTGAACAGCCAGCGAGCAGTGAGTTTCAGGAAGAGACTGTCTCAAAAAAAAAAAAAAGGGAGGGACACCAGAGTTGACCTCTGGCCTACACATGCATACACACTTCCATGTGCACGTGGACTTACATACATATATGAATATGTACACACACACTCAAAAGAACATGGCTACACACCCCACATACTCACAAACAATGCCTCAAGGTCAACAAAACAAAACAGCCCACGAATTCCATTTTCATCAGTGTTCACAATAAGGAAGACAAGGGGAGAGAGTGGAGGGGCCAGCGAGCCCCGGGGGGAACTGACATACTTAACTAGCATGGAGTCTAAGTAAGATGTGAATTAGGAACCAGGGTTTGGCACATAGGACTTAAGGGTGCTGGCCTGGGGTCAGCAGACTCTGATTCAGGTTTTGGGTTTATACTTCTTTAACACTGGACACCCTGTTTCATTCTCTTGGTCAATACTAAGTTCCTTCAGTTCTAAAATGGAAATCTGTTTACCAGTAGGTGAAATGGGTGCAGCATAATCACTTTTTTTCCCTACTCAAAGACTTAAAGGGTGCTAAATCTCTCAATAAAAACCATCACCAACAAAGTACCACATTTACATTTTTATATAGTGAGGTTCTTTTTTATCTCTTAAGAAAGATGCCTCTATGATTATGCTTTAAATTTGGCTGAAGAAAGGAACTGTGATTTATTAAAGAGAAATATACCTATTCTGGGAAATAAATGGAATCTGTATAGAGTGTGTAGTTACAGAAAAGCTAATACAAAATGACTGAAAATGATTTATCTTGATTAAATTAATGACCTTCAAGGATAAACAATGAGATCTCCAAGAAATTAGCCAGTGAAATCAAATTACTCTGGGCAGAAGGATAGAGGAAGGTAGCTTCGGGCTTTTTCACAGACAGTACAAGAAGATAATAAGAAAATCTCTAGACTTCAACAAAGAAAAGAGACCCAAGAATAGTCCATCTAGAAATCCAAAGAAAATGGGATAAAAATGTGAGAGACTCTCTATGTAAAAACAGGTTTAATTTTATGATTTTTACTTATGTATACATGTGTGTTTTGTGAATGTATGCTGCAGGTAAGCTGTAGTTAATTACAGGCAGGTATGAGATGCCCAGTGTGGATGCTGGGAACAGAGCCATCTCAAGCTCCATGTGAGACCTTAAAAAAAGCACATGATAGACCAAAAAAAAAAAAAAAAA
>VZQC01005889.1:364538-442707 GCA_009823505.1 Rhizomys pruinosus
GCTAATTCCAAAACACATTTAGAGATTCACATTTTAACAGTAAAGTTGCATGCAGGTCAGGTACAAAGAAGTATAACTTTACATTCTTTTTTTTTTTTTAGATTATGAATACGTATCTTACTTCCATATATGGTAATTACAATGTGTGAATACAAGTGGTAGGTCAAGTCTAGAGCCCATTAAGAGATTCATATTATAATAGCACAGTTGCTTTCAGATGCAATGAAATATAGTAATAAAGTTGCTCAGTTTGCCTGCTAACTAGGGATTTGGTGTTAGCATCCACAAATGAGGGAAACCATTCGCCTTTTTTTTTTTTTTTTGGGACTGTGTTACTGAACTTTGCATAATGGCTTAAAAATATAAAATTTCTTTAATGTTACTTCCCTTAATTTTTATTTTAAATGCAAGTAAAATTATCTTGATTATTCCCTCTGTATGCAGAGACACTGCATTATTCTTAATATTTTTATTAATTATTTGAGAATTTCATAAAATGTATTTTGATCATATTCACTCCCAATTCCTCTTTTTTTTAAAATTTTATTTATTTATTTATGTGTATGAATGTATTGCCCACATGTAGGTTTGTGCACCCATGTTGTGCAATGCCGCAGAGGCCAGAAGAGGGTGTCGGATTCCCCTGGAACTGGAGCTCTCCTGGAATTGGAGCTACAGACGGTTCTCAGCCGCCATGTGGGCACTGGGGACCGAACCTGGGTCCTCCGCAAGAGCAGTCGGTGCCCTCAACCACCAGGCCATCTCTCCAGCCCCCCAATTCCTCTTCTTAATTGCTCCCAGATCCACTTATATGTCCCCATACCCCTCTACACCTTTGTGTCTTCTTTTTCTTTAATTTAATAACCCATCAAATCCAATTTGTGCTATCCATGTATGTCTGGGCCATCCACTGCAGCATGGTTGACCAACTGGAGGCACACCTTTAAAAATTCACTCTCCCCCAGAAGCCTCAACTGCCCCCAGCTATTATATCCAGCAAAATTATCCATTAAAACTGAAGGAGAAATTCAGCTTTCCCTGCTTTACTCTTAATGGTAGTCATCACTGGGTACCTTTAGGTGTTATTTTTGATTTATTTTATTCTCTCTCTGCTAAAAGCCCCTTTCTTTTTCTTTCTTTTCTTTTTTTTCCTCTTTTCTTTTTTCTTTTCCTCTTCTCAATCTTCTTGCCTCAGCTTAGAGAGTGCTAGAATTATGGGAATGCGCCACCATATCCTTCTGCCCTAAAGTTTTTATGATGATGCATTTTTCAAAAAATTTAAAGTAACAATTTTTGCATGTGTATGGTATGAGTGTGTATGCAAGAATGCTTGCATGTGTGTAAATACGAGTACATACGTGGGGGCAAGTAGACACAAATACACATGTGTGTAGGCTTGAAGGTGGCATTGGATGTTATTCTCCATACACTGATACTCTCAATATTTCTGTTTTACCACAAAAGAAATGCAACTAATACAGAAGCTGGTACCAGAGAGAGGGTTGTTATGGTGAACCTGACCATGCTAGTTTTTGGAGGAATGTGGAAGACTTTGTAACTTTGGACTAGAAAAACTATTGAATGTTGTAAAAAGAGCTTAATGGGCCATTTCTAGTAAGGTCCATCTCAAGATGGCAGCCAAACTTGGTAGTGTTGTATATGTGGTACTGGCTTTAGAGGCACGAAAGAGGCAAGAGTTAGGGGGTAATGGATTCTTTCTCCACAGTTTCAGAGAGCTATTGAGGCCAGGAAATGTATGGCAAGGAAGTCCTTGTCAGAAGGCCCTGAGAGGTCAGGAGGCCCTGAGAGGCCACTGCATGAAGTGATAAAAGTAAAGCCTGGGTTACAATGGAAACCCCAAGATGTTAAGAGATGCTGGAACCATGAGACATGTGAAAAGGAGAGCTGCATACCGGGAACAGAACCAGCCCAAGAGAGATGTATGCAGCAGCCAGCAAAGCTGGAGGGGTGGAGTCATCTGAGCCCTTGGAAACTAAAGTTCCAGGCATCAGACATGGAGCTACAGGATTTGATGTTTGCCATGTTGGCTTTCAGTCTTGCTTTGGTCTTCCCTATGTCCCCATTCTGGATGGGAATATATAGCCTGTGCTATTGCATGTTAGAAGCTATGTAATTTGTTTTTTGATTTTACAAGGGGTCACAATTAAGAGACTGCCTTGAGTTTCAGAAGACACTGGATTTTTGAACAATGTTGAGACTGTTAAAACATTATTGAGACTTACAAAACTGTACAAAATGTAGTTTGCATTATGAGATGGCCAGGATCCTCTGGGAGCCATGGAGTGGAACATGATTGCTTGAAAGAGAAATGTTCCCAGAGCCTAAAGTACTTGAACTTTAAAGAACTTGACCCCCAGTTGGTGGTGCTGTTTGGAGAGGTCATGGAATCTAGGAGGTGTAGCCTTGCTGGAGGGAGTGTGTCACTGGGGAAGGGTCTTGATGGGTTATAGCCTCACCCTACAGACAGCTCATTCTCTCTGTTTCATGTTTGCAGTTGAAGATGTGATCAGACCTTTTCAATCCCGCCACCATGCCTCCCCACCATGATGCAGTTATCCCGCTGGAACTGTCAGCTAAAATAAACTCTTCCATAAGTCACTTATGGTCATCACGTTTTATCATAGCAGTAGAAAAATAACTAATATATGTGAGTTCTGGAGGTCCTCAGCCTTGAACAAGGAATGCTTTCTCCAATGAACCATTTTCCCAGCCCACTAGGCATGATTTTTTCAAAAAACACTAAAGTGATTTGGGGAAAAAAAAATCTAGTCATACTTACTATAGTATCTGACAGTTACTCAATATGTAACTGGTACTAAATAAATATAGGCATAAACCAAAAATGGTATCATAATACCAATCCTGGAAACTATCAAAGGAAAATGTAGAGGAAAAGGAGGAATTTTGTGAAAGGAAAGACATCTCAAATGGAGCATATACAATAAAAATCACTGAGAAAGCAACATTAGATAAAATAATGCACATGTGAAAAATGAGGTCATGAAGTCCACATTTTTGTGGTAATTGTAATCATTATGTAAATGACTTAAGACTTTCCATTTCAGACAGAGTTCTTTGCTTTACTGACATCAAAATGTTTTCCGGGGGCTGGAGAGATGGCTCAGTGGTTAAGAGAACCGACTGCTCTTACAGAGGATCCGGGTTTGATTCCCAGCACTCACATGGCAGCTAAGAACTGTCTTTAACTCCAGTTCCAGGGGGATCCTATACCCTCTTCTGACCTCTGCGGCATTGCACAACATGGGTGCACCAACCTACATGAAGACAGTATATTCATACACATAAAAAATAATAAAAAACAATGTCTTCCACATTATATAAGAGAAGGAATATGTATCATACATACATGGCTTCTAGAAGATCACAAACAATGCTTTCAAATCACTAAGATTTCACATTGTAAGTTTGGGGGTTGTTGGCCTTATCTTCTCTTCCAATATAGCCAAAGACAGAGTCAGTTGCTCTTTAATCTGAAAGCCAGTTTTATTTGTATGAGCTTCTGAGCTCTTCCAGAACAAGTTCAAAGCCAAATCATTCTGCTTCATGTCTACCATTGTATACACCTACATGAAAACCTACCGGAAAATAACTACAGGAGGATGATGATGATGATGATGATGATGATGACGATGATGATGATGATGATGATGATGATAATGATGTGAAATTTGCCCTGTTTTTCTTCAGGGTGGTAGAGTTGTCTATACTTCTTACTTTCAGACAGAAAAAGCCATTACCTACATGGCAATTTTCCTTCATCTGACTTTGAAAGCCGTCCCTCACTATTTTCTCTAACAGGTGGGTGTGGTCTTTGTCAGCTCAGCTGCCTGACTGAATGAATTAAGGTGATCACATAGTGCTATGGTTTTAATCACATTTGAGTCCCTAGTCAAACTAGAACCATGCCAATGTTTCATGTCTGAGGTCACTGTAGGTCTCGGCTCTGCTTCACTCTCATTTCTGCTTCTCACCTCACCCCTTACAGTATCCCATAAGCTCAGAAATGTATTATTTCCTGGAACCTATCATAATCATTGGTGCTGATCCCTCATGGCCCAACACGTTGCTCTCGCTCTCTCCACTTCCCTTCTTCTCGATAGCTCACACACCTCTCCCTTCAAACCTCAGCTTCCATGCCACATCTCCACAAAGATTTTTCTGAACTCCAATATGGTACCTAGCTCCTTGGATTTATCCTTATTCTCACACTTACTGTGTCATACTTTAATGCCCTGTTCACTGTTTTGTATGTCTAGCAAATGAAACTGTAATTTCATTTTGCAGCTCTAACAACTAGCAGAGGCTCTGACACATAAACAGCATTCATTATTTAATGACTATTTAATGCTAAGATGAATTATTGTTTTAGATCAGTCAGTGCTGTTATTTTTCATTATTATTGTAGATTTTCTAAAATGCACATTTAACACTAAAAATAATTCAGTTCTGTTAACTACTAATAAAATGTATCAATGCTAAATTCAAGGTATTTGTCCTAAGAATCTAAAAGTGGTCAAGGACTTGGACAAGCGCACACACACACACACACACACACACACACACACGCAGCAGGTGTTCACCTTAACACTACTTATAATGGGAAGTTCCCATTTAAAGTAATTGGGGTCATATAGTAAAACCAGAGTATTATTCCATTTATATAAAACCATGTGTTTAAAGTTGTGTGTATATGGTCTATACACAAAAACCAAGAATAAAGATTTGAAAGGTAGTTTACAAAAATGAGAGCAGTGGTTAGCCCTGAATGATGCAATATCATATGACTTAATGATTTTATAAGTTATTCACTGATTATAGAGATAAACATACTTTTCCTTAGGAAAAAAAGTTTCTTTGGGGGATATATTTCAATTTTCTCTAAACATTCCTTCTGTACCCTTCCTTAGAATTAAAACACACATCATAATTAAGTTATATTTAATCAAATAAAAATATTCTAGCTGGGTGTGGTGGTACACACCTTTAATCCCAGCACTCAGGAGGCAGAGGCAGGCGGATCTCTGTGAGTTCAAGGCCAGCCTGGTCTACATAGTGAGTTCCAGGCCAGCTGGGATTAAGGGGAGACCCTGTCTCAAAAAGATTAAAAAAAAATTCTAGTGTTCATAATACTTAATGAATATGTGTGTGTATGCATTTTTACTATTTGAAATTTCAGTTAAGTTCCACCAGTCTCATTTAATAATCACACATATTTTCAAATGAATACATTAAGTCAAGAATAGAAAAAAAAGTCCAAGATTCTGTGGAATAAAAGAACTTTATACATGGTATATGCCAATTTGTACTAAGTAACTAGTCTATTACTACTATGACTGTACAGAGAGATATTCAATATAGGTTCCTTAATATTTTCATTGTGATTTTATAATTCATCACCTTAGACAAACCAGCTGTATGATCTGATAAATCTATAGGTCCAAATCATTTTAAAAAGACATTGCTCAAATTTAGTATTCTCTCTAAAAAGAAACATTTCGGTTGTTTCCATCTCTTCACTATTGTGAAGAGATCTGCAATAAACATGGTTTTGCATGTTTTTCTGGGATAGGTTGAGAGTTTGGGTATATATCCAGGAGTGGTATGACTGGGTCAGGTGGTAGGTTTAATAAGAATCTTTTAAGTATTCTCCATACTACTTTCCATAGGGGTTGCAGGAGTTTGCATTCCCACCAGCAGTGAATGCATGTTCCCCTTTCCCCACAACCTCTCCAGCGAACTGATGAATGAATAAAGAAAATGTGGTACATCTACATAATGGAGTTCTATGTAGCAGTAAAGAAAGTTAATGTCATGAACTTTGCCGGTAAATGGATGGAACTAGAAGCCATTATGCTAAGTGAAGTAACACAGTCCCAGAAAAACAAAACATGAATAGTATCCCTCATTTGTGGATGCTAGCACCAAATCCCTAGTTGTAAGGCTAACTGAGCAATGTTAATGTTATATTTCTTTTTATCTGAAAGCAACTGTTCTGTTAAAATGTGAATCCCTTAACAGGCTCTAGAATTAGCCTACCACTTATTTTCAGACTTTGTAATTTTGGAAGTATGCATGCATATTTTAGAGTAATATAAAACTAAAGGGAAAAATGTTAACTCCTAAATATGTTTTGGAATTAACTTGTAGTTTATTTTCAGACATCATAATTTTGGTATATGTGTGATAAATATATATATATATATATATATATATATATATATACACATTTTAGAGTAATACAAATTGGAGGGAACAACAACAAAAAGGACTGGGTCAAAGAACTGACTGAAACAGTAAACTTCTGCCCAGAACAGTAAAACTCTGCAAAGAAAAACTTTTTAAGAGACTGAGAAAAAGATGCAAGACATGTATGGCAGAATGCATGAGCTCAGGTGGGTTGTGGGGCATGGAAGGGGTAATGAGTCTAAATTGGATTGAGAAATGTATGAAATGCACAAAACTTCAATAAAATATTTTTTAAAAAGAAACATTTTAGGAACTACATTGATAGATACTTTTGTTTGGGGACTGAGTTAGTTTTCGCATAAGTCCACTAAGCCCTAAAAGAGACTCAGGAGGTAGAGGCAGGTGGATTTCTGTGAGTTCAAGGCCAGCCTGGTTTACATGTACATAATGAGTTCCAGGACAGCTACAGGGAGACTCTGTCTCAAAAAAGAAAAAAAAAAACCAAAGGGGGGAAGAGAACATTTTTGAGAGTTAATACAAACTTTTACCTCCCCTCCTCCTCTCTTAACTTGTCCCTTCTTATCCTGAGAGCCAGGGTATGAGGTGGGGAGGAGAGAGGTAAGTAGGTGGAGAAGAATAATGCTTTTACATTTCTTTCCAATGGTAAATAGAGCCCAAATAAGAGAAATTAAAATTTTCCCCCCCTTTTCTTTCTAGAGTCATATAACATATACAGACAGCATAGCTTTGGAGACAAACAGGCACTAAGCCATACCAGAAAGAGTCATTTTAAGTTGCCTGACTTTTTAAAAAACCCTCACCTACATTGCAGTTTAAAGATTTATTCTAAATGAATCTAAAGATTCTGTCTCAAAAACCCAGACTGGTGTACAGCTGAAAGCAGGCTGTACCTCAGAGGCACCAGCGACTGAACTAAGAGCTGACTTAGGCTGCTGCAAAAGAGCCTGGCTCTTTTTTTCTATAAGGCTAGGTGAACAATCTGGCTATGAGTTTCCAACTTTGTTACCACCTGACAGACAAGCAGCATCCAAAACCTTGCCTGAACTGAGTTAGACCAATCCCTCAAGAAAATAAGGTCAAGAAGGGAGCCAGAAAAAGCACTTTGGAAGCTCCTTGCACCTAATAAAAACACATTTTTAATTTAACTAATGTGAAATCCAAAGTAGTTCATTCCAAATGGAAAACATGCTTTATTTATATTTATGTGAGTTCTTAATTTAGGTTTGATTCATGCTTCATGAATAAAATGACCATTTTATAACACAAGTTGAACATTTGGTGTTCATGTACCTTGTACTCTTGTCACTTTTCAATGAACCAAATAGATATGTGGTAAGATTCAATATCATTAATTTATAGAGCACATTCATTAAGTTATACTCAACAAAGTGTGTGTGTATATATATATATATATATATATATATGAGAATTTCACTGAGTACTGTTAAGCAGATCTACATAAACTTATGACACTGAATTATCATATCAAAATTTAAAGGGGCAGGTCTAGGGAGATGGCTCAGTGGGTAAGAGTGCTTCTTGTGAAAGCAAGAGGGCTCAAGTTCAAATCCCCAGCACCCATGTAAAAGCCAAGCATGGCCTGTAACCTGCTCATTGGGGCAGAGACAGGTGGATCCTGGATACTCATGGCCACCCAGCCTAGCAGAAACAGTAAGCTTCTGGCTCAGTGAGAGATGCAGTTTCAAAAAATGAGGGAGGAAGGGAGGGAGCACTTATATCCTCCAATGGCCTCATTATACATGCAGCATATATATATATATCTATATATCTTGTTTATCTTGTTTATCCTTTTGAATAATCAGCTTTGGAATTCACTGTTACAGACACCCCCCCCCCAGACACACAGACACTCTAAGGAAGCTATTTGTCTTCTTTTTAAAAATTTTTATTATATTTTATATGTGTATGAATGTACTGTCTGCATGCAGGTTTGTGCCAACCGGTGTCGTGCAATGCCGCGGAGGTCAGAAAGAGGTCTTGGATTCCCCTGGAACTGAGTCAAAGACGGTACTCAGCCGCCATGTGGGTGCTGGGGATCGAACCCGGGTCCTCTGCAAGAGCAGTCGGCGCTCTTAACTGCTAGGCCATCTCTCCAGCCCCAGGGAAGCTATTTTCTACAGGTGGGAATGGAACAGAAGAAATGAAGTGGGAAATCTGAAAGATAAGGTGGCAAGAAACAGCAAGGCAGCAAGTAACATGTTACATAGAAGACAGCATACACTAGAACCACAAAGAATAAAGCTGAGAGAACAAAACTACCATATTTTACACATACTACTCTGTCAACACCAAAGTAAAGTTTTATTGGCTACATGAAATTGAAGACCATGTAAGAAAACAAGCAGCATCAGGTGGTATTTTTGGTGGCATACCATTTGACCTGGTCACCATACTTTGAGAACCAATAGTTCAAAGAAATATTACATATGTAATATTCAATTTTATCAATGTTTTCTTAGCTTTAAAACAAATTTATATAATGCACTAGCATAATGGATTACTTTAAGCTTGATCAAAATTCAATGTTTATAGTTGGGCACACTAAAAATTTAGAATTCAACTGGGAAATGGGTTGGTAAAGTTTTTCTCCCATATAAAGTCACTAATAAAACATATTTCCAGGAGCCAGAGGAACAGCTCTCACTTGACTTTAATAAAGAGTTTTCAGAATGACTGGGCTAGAAGACAACAGTATATTTTAGGGGAAGAGAGCAAGCCTCTAAAATTTTGATAATTTCTTTTGATTTTCAACTTTACTATTGCCTTGTGGGTGATACTGTACTCCGTATTCATAACATGTATGTGGAATATTTTCTACTTGTTCAAAAGAGTGAGAATCTGGTAAGACAATGAACACCCAAAGCTAATATAATAAAAACACATCCACAAATGGGTATTGGGGCCTTTTAAAATATTTCCCTTTCTTCTTTTAGGGAGCCCATTCCCCCAACTTTGGGGAGAGGATACTAGTATTACAGTGTTCTATAAATCAAAAGTGATGCCCAACTCTCACTAGGCTGTGGAAATCTTGAGGTGGAGTCAGCTGTGTTACTCAGTAAATGTGTGGGTCAGACGTTACATAGGAGGTCAGGTCTACCGAAAAAGTGCTAGAATACTAGGGCTAGGATTACTTTCTCATGTGCCATGGGTTTTCAGGGAATTCCTTATCACTGGCACCGGAGATCTGTCCTAACACCTAACAAGCTTTCTTGGCCAGTACCTCTGGCTTGGTCTACAAAGTTAGATTCACTGCTGTCTTCCATGTAGTTCAGATTCTGATTGGCTGTATTCTCCTAGCTGTTAGGAATACGCTAAAGACAAAACACTCTTTTTATTAAGAGATTTTCTTCATCACTCAACATCCATATGAAAAGTATGCCAATGAAGTAGAACTTATTCTTGCTAAGGTGCAAATTCACATTACAAAAATCACCCCTATGTTAAAGCTGTACAATGTGTTCGGTTAGAATGATGGTAATAATAGTAGAAGCAAAGATCATTTATGTTTTCCCACTTGTAAGTTCTCTATGGAAAGATCACAAACTTTGTAATACCAAAGAAACGGGTTCCAATCCTGGTTTAAAAGCCCAAATGCTTTTAAAAGCTTAAAAGGTAAAAATTCCTGTGTGACAAAGGAAAAGTTTACATGGAACTCCCTAAGGCTAATTCCTACATGTGAAAGGAAGGACAGCCACACTAAAAGGACTTTCAACAAATCTTGATCATCTATCTATCTATCTATCTATCTATCTATCTATCTATCTATCTATCTATCTATCCATCTATCCATCTATCTATCTTCCCGCTCTCTTTAGACTAACTCAGATTCTTCTTCGTGGTTTTGTTGTTTGTTTAAAACTGTTAAGTTCTACTTATCCATAATTCTCATGTTTGCAAAACATTCATCATAAACTCCAGTATAAAACATTTATCACACACTCCAATATAAAACATTGAAGCTGAAGTATCATTCATTTTTCCTGTATTCTTCTTTATATTTTGTAGTGAGTGGTCACAAGTATGGGCTCTAATCTACAGAACACTTCACTCAAAAGCAGGATCCACAGTCTCCTTAATGCATATATAAAAAGTCTCAAAACAAACCATATATAAGCCCATAAACAAGCCTTAACATATTTAGAAGTACTAAAAAGCATGCAATGTTCTCTGACCACGTAAGATGAGATTAGAAATTAAGAACAAAAAAAGATTTGGGAAATTCACAAATACGTAGAAAATCAGAGCATAGTCCTAAACAACCAAGGAGTCAAACAAGTCACAGGGAAATCAAGGCACTTTGAGTAGAATGAAATGATACATCTACAACAAGACTAAGAGGGAAATTTTCAGTTCCAAGTCAGTGCCTAGATAGAAAAAGGAAGACTTTTTTCAATGATCTCCAATAATATAACATTCTACCCTAAGAAAATGGAAAAGTACTTTGTATGATTTTGGCACACTCTAAGCCTTAGGTAAACGTAAGTCATTAATGTGATTATCCTCACAGCCTACTACTCTTTTCTGGCATTTTTTTCCCCCCTATTGAGGATCATATAATATATTTAGAAAAAAAAAAACCAGCCAATGACCTATCTCTTGCCAATGACTATTTGGGAATTGCACTTCTGGGGGTCCTAAAAGTTAATGTGATGACTTGAAGATAAAAATCTCTGGACATGGTCTGTGAATCACAACATTCCTATAATCAGCTAAGCATATACACACACAATCTGACTGGAGGGAGACTGGGAGAGAGGGTAGGGCATGGGCTTATCATCTGTTTTATAAATAGGAAACTAAGGCTCAAATTAAGAAACCTCCTTGACAGGCAGTGTGTGTCTCAAGTTCTACAACTTTTGAAATCTGTTATACACATTTGTGGTCATTTTTACTAAGGCTTTTTCATATGCTTTAGTTATAATGAGGTATTCTAAGTTCTAAACATTTTAAATCCAGACCCATTTTCTTACAGGAACAACATATAACAGATGTGCCTAGAAGACTTGAAAATGAATGGACCCTTAAAAGATGATTCAAGCTATATTATTATTTTAATATTACTAATATTTCAATAATGTTTATACACATAGCCATATAGAGTTATCACATCCTGAAAATTATGCCTAATATCATTGTTTTTCTTTGCTTATTTGTTGGCTATTAACACCCAGAGTAATCAGCAAAAAGGTAGAGTTTTACAAATAAAAAAACTACTTCAAAGTAAATATCAACCTAAATAAAATAATTTTCCTTCTAATTCTAAGGGAAGACAAATTTTCTCTCACATTAATCTCAACAACAAAATTAACCAATGATCCAATCACTCAACTTCCCCTGCTTGCTGTCACTATTTCTAATTCAATTCATCCTGAAAGTCCTTGTTTATATCACACCAATCTATATAAATTAGACAAGGCTATGACTTATATGTTATCCTGCATGATAACATTCCTTTCTCCATTTAAAGAGTTATACCACAGGCCACATAATGGTAAGTTCTGCCAACCTTCCAACTATTTCTTCCAACACTAAATGTGCAATTCTTAGAAAGAGACTAAGAATGGGAGCCATGTGGCTTCACTATATTAGCTACTTATGAAAGTTTGATTAAAGTCTCTTTAAGTCTCTTTAAAGCTATTCTCTGAATATTAACAGTGGCCACATTCTTCCTGCTATAAATGTTAGAGTAGTCTCATTCCCAAACACAGTAGTCCTCTTCCATGCCTGGTGATACACCAAAAAATTTTAAAAGCTTTTGCCATATATTTATATATTGGTTTATATTGACAGTTAATAAATTTTTGTGGAATAACCATTTACAAAACTACTTTCAAACCTATTTTCTTTGGTCAACATCTTAGATAGGAGAAAGTTCTTGTGAGCCAATGAACAGCATAGTGACTAGCTAATGATGGGCTGAGGGGATGACTCCGTGGGTAAGGTACTTTCTGTGCAAGCATGAGGACATGAGTTGGATTCCCAGAACCAATGTAAAAGTCAGGCATAGCAGCACATATCTGTAACTGTAACACTGGGAGGAGCAGGTATGTTCAGAGACAGGAGAATATCTGGAGCTCACAAGCAAGTCCAGTTTCAGTGAAGAAACCTTGTCTCAAAAATAAGGCACAGAAAGATAAAGGAGGGCACCCAACATCAAACTCTGACCTACACACACACACACACACACACACACACACACACACACACACACACAAACTTATGTGCAACTGCATGCAATTATGCACAAACACAGGCACATACACTAATAATAATGACAATGTATTGCAAATTTAAAATTGTTATGGCAACAAACTTCAAATATGCTCACCACAAAAAGTAAGCACCTGAAAGGATTGCTAACTTAATTACCTTCATTTAATTGTTACATAAAATATGCATAAAACATCATATTATACTCCATAAACATATACAGTATAATCACTGCTGGTCAGTTAAAAATAAAAATATATTGATCACTGATAAAAATGCATCATAAGCCAAAGACTATGATTTGTACACCACCACCTAAGACACACAGGTTCTAATGATTATATGAAACATATTAACATATAGGTAGGTGACAACTGAGAAACTAACTTCAGGCTTGAAAGGGAAGATGTTCCCAAACCAACTGTACTGGGGGTGTTTTTGCCTTGGTTGAGCAACACCTAACAGCCTTCTTGTATTTTAGAAGCATCCCAGGGTAGCTGGAGTATCACTGCTTCCACTTTAGAAGTTAATGATTTAGAAAGCTCTTACCCACTAGAAAGCTCTAGCAATGAATATATGACCTCAGCAGAGATAGACGCTTTTGCCCAGGACCCTAAATTTTAAGAGAACATTATACACTGAAAGTAAAACAGCATGCCAAAGTTGAGATGTTTTAAAAAGAATAATGACAGTCATTTATTCAACAGTATTAAATACATTAAAATCCATACTAAAAATAATGCTCACAATAGAGAAGGCCAGATAAGGAAACAAAAAAACCTCACTTGTAAGGTTGGAAAGATGGCTCAGTGGTTAGGAACACTGGCTGCTTTTGCAGAGGACTCAGGTTTGATTCCCAGCACCACATAGCAGCTAACAACTGTCTGAAACTCCAGTTCCAGGATATCCAATGCCCTCTTCTGGCCTCCACAGACTTTGTACACCTATGGTACACTTGTATACATACAGGCAGAACATTCATATACATAAAAAATATCCAAAAAATTTAAAGCACCTCATTTTGGCATACTTAGAAATAGCTATTGTATTTTTACAATTTTAAAATTGGTACTCAATGAGTAGAATTAAATTTATCCTGCCTCTTGGATAAAAATCAAACAAATATAGAACATGAATCTTTCATTAGGACAACCTGCTTGTTTTTTTAGACAAGTCAATTGTAAGAGGAAAAAAGGAGACTAGGGAAGACTGCATGTTTGCAGCTGTCCATCTTCTTTGTTGAAGTTTAATCCCAAAATGAAGGTGCTAGGAGATGTGGAGTTGAGGAGGGCATCAGGTCACAGGATAGGGCTTTCATGGAGGGGATTACTGTCTCCTCCTCCTCCTCCTCCTCCTCCTCCTCCTCCTCCTCCTCCTTCTCCTCCTCCTCCTTTGTTTATTTGTTTGTTTGTTTGTTTAAGACAGGGTCTCCCTATAGCCCCAGCTGGCCTGGAACTCACTCTGTAGACCAGGCTGACCTTGAACTCACAAAGATCCTCCTGCCTCTGCCTCCTGAGTGCTAGGATCAAAGGCATGCTTGAAGACTGTTCTTAGCCACCATGTGGGTGCTGAGAATCAAACCTGGGTCCTCTGTAAGAGCAGTCGGAGCTCTTAACCACTAGGTCATCTCTCCAGCCCCATTACTGCCCTTTTGTAACAAAGGCCTCAGAGACAGAGAAACACCTTGCCCGTTTATCCAAATAATCACATAAGTAAAGACCATAAGAAGTAGGCCCTCTTCATACACTAAATCTACTGGTACCTTCATCTTGGACTTGTTTATCTCTAGAATTCAAAGACTTTCATACAGGAACAAGTAATAAATGATAAAATACAATATGTACCTGAATCCTGGAATGTATATACTACTTAAAAAAGATTTTTTGTGAACACAGGAAAATTCAAATATGGGCATGACATCAGATGATCATTATGAAATTACTGCTAATTTATTATACATTATTATTATATATGATGATGTGTAATAAATCAGCAGTAATATATATCTACATTTTTTTGTTGCTATTGCTTTGTTTTTGAGACAGGGTCTCCCTGTAGTCCCAGCTGGCCTGGAACTCTCTATGTAGACTAGGATAGAAGTATTTCAAAGAAAAAAAAAAAGGAATCCTAATTATTAGCTCTGGATAACAGATGAGGTGAGAACCTCCTCCTCTTTGGTACCATTATCATTTACATTCCAGGATTCCCCAAGGTTTTTGTTTTTTGTTTTTGAGACAGCGTCTCCCTGTAGCCCCAGCTGTCCTGGAATTAGCTATGTAGACCAGGCTGGCCTTGAACTCACCAAGATCCACCTGCCTTTTGCCTCCCGAGTGCTGGGATTAAAGGCATGCATCACCATGCCTGGCCCAAGTTTTTAATAATAAAAGCCTTTTGCTTGGTTGCTTTGTGTGTGTGTGTGTGTGTGTGTGTGTGTGTGTGTGTGTGTGTGTGTGTGTGTGAGTGAGTGTGTGTGGCTCTCCCTCTATCCCCAAATGGCCTGGAACTCACTATGTAGACTAGGCTGGCCTTTATCTCGCAGAGATCCACCTGGCTCTGCCTCTATCTCCTGAGTGCTGAGATTAAAAGTGTGTGCCATGGTGCCTGGCTCTATAGTGCTTTAATTTTTATTTTTCTGACTATGATGAACACTTTCATGTGATCATGGGCCACACACTTCTTTTCCTCCTATGAATGTCTGTTCAAGGTTTGTGTCCAATCTTGAAACTATCTTCTTTTTGGATAATGAGTTTCTGGATCCAAGTCATTTATCAAATACATGTTGCAAATATGTTCTCCTAATATGTTTCTATTTATTTTCTTAATTTTGCTGAAGTCTTGCTGGTTTTTTTAAAATATTTTTTAAAATTTTATTTATTTATTTATGTGTATGAATGTACTGTCTGTATGTAGGTTTGTGCACCCGTGTCGTGCAATGCCGCGGAGGTCAGAAGAGGGTGTCGGATTCCCCTGGAACTGGAGTTCTCCTGGAATTGGAGTTTCAGACGGTTCTCGGCCGCCATGTGGGTGCTGGGGATTGAACCCCGGTCCTCTGTAAGAGCAGTCGGTGCTCTTAACCGCTAGGCCATCTCTCCAGCCCAATCTTGCTGGTTTTTACAGTGAAATTTATACTGAAATGATGCAAAGCAGTCAAAATCCTAATAATCACCTATTAAATCCTGATGAAAACACAAGCCCAAGACAAATTCTCTGTAAGAGACCTAGCACTGACTCTAGACCTAGGATTTCTTCTATTCCTCTCATACATCTGACCTGACTGAATGGCTTTCTATTTTTAGGATTTTCTTTCCTCCAGGCACCTAGTATTTCACCAAGGCTACCTTATTTATGCACATATACTATTATCCAAATGCCTGTTTTTCAGTCAACCAACTGAATATTATTAAGAAAGAGGCACTGGAAAAAAAAAAAAAAGAAAAAGGGCTGGAGAGATGGCCTAGCAGTTAAGAGTGCCGACCGCTCTTACAGAGGACCCGGGTTCGATCCCCAGCACCCACATGGCGGCCGAGAACCGTCTGAAGCTCCAATTCCAGGAGAACTCCAGTTCCAGGGGAATCCGAGACCCTCTTCTGAACTCCCCTGCGTTGCACGACACAGGTGCACAGACTTGCATGCAGACAGTACATTCATACACATACAAAAATAAATAAAATTAATAAAAAAAAAAAAAAAAGAAAGAGGCACTGGATATACACTCCAAGTTGTCAAAAGCTACTAACAGGTCCTTTCTGGTTGTCATTCTTAAATTACCTGGTAGCAGGTCCTTGCCAGAGGTCTTATTTTATAGGCTTTGTACTGCTGGATTTCCTAAAGCTTGCAGACGTCACGTAGACATCGTGACTGCTCATATTCTGCCCACACAAAGACATCTGTCTTTGTCTTGTTTTGGACAGGGCTGAATACCAGTGAATAAATGTGCTGAAAAGGAAGTGTGGTCTTTATTAGGCAGTGATGAATGAACTCAATACTGAAATTTAAACGGGTAATAAATGGTGCTGCCTAGATTTTATTCTTCAAAACAATATACTGCCCAGCTGTTAACATACTCAAATCCTAAATCAAGCACAAGCTTACAGTGTCTCCAATCTGGTACCTTCTGGGGGAGAATGGACTGGAAAACACATTTTCAACTGACACTATTCTCCCTGCTACTAAAATATTACTATTTTTCAGAGGCTTTCTTATGCTTATAGATTATAATCAACATACTTATACTTTTGATTTGGGATAACTACATTGGCTTATAACATATGGTTTATCACAAGGTATTATTTTATGAAGATCAATTACAGAAATAATAAAATTGAAAGTAAATCTGATTTTCAGAGTTACAAAAATAAACTTTCTTATTCACAAAAATTGGGCAAAGGTAACTAAGAATAAGTTAATTTCTACTGTCTCTAAATATTCCTCAAACTGTTTGTCTTTACTCAATTTCTACCACTTAAAACTGTGTTTTACTACATATATTTTCTTATAGTATTCACGGCGTCGCTATTGATCCAAATCTCTAAATTCTTTCTGGTGTTACTTTTGCAACAAGTCAGCCTCATCAATATTTTTTTTTATAAGCAATTCCCAGAGCTGAGCATAGTGGCACACAACCCAGATTGCCATGTGGTGTAGACATTTAATCACAAGCACAGAATACCACAATACAACACTACATCTCAGATGGGCATGTGGTACAGGCCTGTAATGACCTAACACAACACAGCCAGATACAATAAACAACACAGATGGGCATGTGGTACAGGCCTGTAATCAGAGCACTTGAAAGCAGGAGGCAAGAGATCAATTTAAGGCCAGCCTGGGCTACATGACATCCTACTGAAAATAACAAGTAAAAAAAGAAAAGAAATAAAAGAGCAAAAAAAATAACACCTGTTTAAAGACAAATGTTCAGACTGAACTTCTAGGAACCTCTTACACAGTAAGTTTCTTAAAAAGAAGCATGGAAGGGGTATAGTAATTTTCAAAATGTATACACTGGAAACTGTTTTAAGAAAACTTTGAAAGGTTGGCAGTTAGGGCCTGGTGTGGTGGTACATGCCTTTAATCTCAGTACTCAGGAGGCAGAGGCAGGCAGTTCTCTGTGAAATAGAGGCCAAGAGGCCAGCATGGGATATGCAGCAGGTTCCAGGCCAGCTGGGACTACAGCAAGACCCTGTCTCAACACCCCCAAAACAAAGCAAAAGTAGGCAGTTAATGCTGAGGTGCGGGGGGGTCATTTCTCTTCAAGGTTGTAGCCACTGGTAAACTGCCATGATCCAATAAACACCACACCCACGTACATACAAGCAATGCTAATAAACTCAGCAGGTTATTTTTTTTTAAGTGGGAGGATGGATATGTTGGGAAGAAGGTGGTTATCAGAAGGAGCAAGCGGGGGATAAAAGAGGAGAACAGACAGTGAATATGATCAAAATACATTATAGACACATACAAAATTGCCAAAGGATAATTACTAATGCTTTTAAAGTATTTCTTTCAAATGGGAAAATGTTCAGATTTGCTTTTAAAACTTCGGTCCACATGGGCTAGAGAGATGGCTTAGCAGTTAAGAGCACTGGCTGTTCTTCCAGAGGACCTGGGTTCAATTCCCAGTATCCACATGGTGGCTGTCGTAGTTTGTCTTCCATTGCTGTGACAAAACACTCTGACTGACACCAACTTGGGGAGGAAAGGGTTTATTCAGCTTACATCTCCCGGGTCACAGTTCATCACTAAGGGAGCCCAAGGTAGGAACTCAGGGCAGGAACCTGGAGGCAGGAGCTGAAGCACAGCCATGGAGGATTGCTGTTCACTGGCTTGCTCCCCTGGCCCATGCCCAGCCTTACCTCTTATACAGTACACAACAACCTGCCTAGGGTGGCACCACCCATAGTGGGCTGGGCCCTCCCACAATGCTCAACAATCAAGACAATACTCCACAGATGTGGCCACAGGCCAGTCCAATGGAGTCAATTCCCCAAATGAGGCTCCTTCAACCCAGGTGTGTCAAGTTGACACTAAAGCTATCCAGCACAATTGACCCCTTGTCAACTTGAAACACAAAACACATCACTGTTAAACCACCACCTTTCCAGTTCTTATCCCCAAAGTATGATGTTAACATTAACCACAGCCTAAGACAGTACAACCTTAAAAGCCCCACAGTCCTTAGAATGTCCAAACACTTAAAAGTTCACAGTCTCTTAAAAGTCTCTTAACTGTGGGCTGCTGTAAAATCCAAAACAAGTACTGTCTTATTTCAAAGGGAAGAATCAGGCACACTCAAACAAAACCTAAGTCCAGCAAGTAGCTCAAGGCTGGACACCTGGGATTCACTCACGATCTTCTGGGCTCCAAAGGGTTTCGGCAGCTCCCCCTCTCCGACTCTGCCGTCCGTGGCACACTCATCTCGCAGGCCCAGGCCGACTCCATTCTACACCTACCGCTGCTCTTGGTGGTCGTCCCAGGGTACCGGCATCTCCAAAAAGCTGGGGTCGCTACTGAAACTGAGGCAGCACCTTCACCAATGGTCTCTTCTGACCTCTCCTGGTGCAAAGCCTCAGCTTCTCTCCATGACCCCTGCAATCCTGGGGTCTTCACAGCAACCGAGGTGCACTTCCACCAATGGTCTTTCCTGACCTCTCACAGTGCCAAGCCTCGGCTGCTCTCTGTGACCCCCTCAAATTTCAACACCGGAACCATATAGGAGACTCTTACACGTTACCAAGTCCGGCTTCTGGCTCGAGATGGAGGCTCAGGCCCTTTCTGGGTCACAGCTTCTGTGTGCTGACCTTGAAGATATTCTCCCCAGAAGATTTCACCTCAGTGATGCTGGTCTCTTGTTACTTACAGCTGATTTTTCAGCCCCAGCTAACCAGCATCAATTGCCCCAGTACCACAAAAGTTTCACTTCAGGTTCTGGTCTCTTGTTACTTACAGCTGATTCTCCACCCCCCCAGCTGACCAGAACCCACAGATTACACAGTCCTGATGATCTCTGCTCTCCTTTGAAACTAGAAACTTCACAAGCCAGGCCTCCATCTTCTACAACTCCTTCAGCAAAACTGCTCCAAGCTCCACAGCAACGATCTTTAGGCATTCAATGATCTTCCCAGCCCAAAGTTCCAAACGCCTCCACAATCCTTCCCCAAAACTCCAAGGTCAGGTCTGTCACAGCAATACCCCACTCTTGGTACCAATTTCTGTTCTGGTTTGTCTTCCATTGCTGTGACAAAACACTCTAACTGACACCAACTTGGGGAGGAAAGGGTTTATTCAGCTTACATCTCCCGGGGCACAGTTCATCACTTAGGGAGCCCAAGGCAGGAACTCAGGGCAGGAACCTGGAGGCAGTAGCTGAAGCACAGGCCATGGAGGAATGCTGTTCACTGGCTTGCTCCCCTGGCCCATGCCCAGCCTTACCTCTTATACAGTACACAACAACCTGCCTAGGGTGGTACCACCCATAGTGGGCTGGGCCCTCCCACAATGCTCAACAATCAAGACAATACTCCACAGATGTGGCCACAGGCCAGTCCAATGGAGCCAATTCCCCAACTGAGGCTCCCTCAACCCAGGTATGTCAAGGTGACACTAAAGCTATCCAGTACAGTGGCTAACAACCATCCATAAATCCAGTTCCAGAGGAATCAGATGCCCCCTTCTTACCCCCACAGGGACAGCACAAGGGTATATTTAACATACATGCAGGCAATATACTCATACACAAAAACTAGTTAAAACAAGTGTATTACCATTTTCAGAAACTAAAACAATCTGATTAAACCAACCACTTCCATGTTACTATCCACTAAAGAAAAAAGAATCTTATAATTGGTTTTTACGGTTATCTAAAGTACCCTGAAGCCGAAACGCAAATAGAAGGATCTGTAACTTCTTGGTTTAAAGACACTGGTGATGTCAGTAACATTTTATCTATCAGTAACATTTCCTCTAAGCTAAGTCAAGCTTCCTCCTGAGAGCTGCCTTTGTGTTTCACCTTCCTTTGTGCTTAGAGTGAATTTCTTAGAAAGAGCCATTCTTTTCACTTCTTCTTCCTCAAACCCTAAGATGACATCCCGGACAGTTGTTCGAATTTTTTCACCCTCATCTGTCTCAACCTTTCAAGAAAACAGGAGAAGCTGAAGAATCTTTCTGAAGACACCTTGCCCTTAGGGAAACCTCACTTGTGAAATGGTGATGTTGGAATGTGCAGTGTTAACCTGCTTGTCTAGCCCCAGCTGCTCACTGTGAAGGCTTGCTTCCATCATTAAGCAATAAACACGTATCTAGGTATGGTTAGAAGATTTTTGTCCCTCTTTTGAATGTCCTGGCATTTGGTTTTGATTTATAAGGAAAGTAGAGCTTACCTTATTAATCAAAATGTACCTCAGACATTTCTTACATTGCTCTCAAAGAAACTGTAAATTAATTGATGTGTTCTAATTTTAAACAGAATTAGCTAAGCCCTGAATCCCTGTCAACACTATCTACACAAGGTGAAGGAGCCCTGAAGCACCTATGCATTATGCCAATATATTTAGCGATTCAGAGCACATATTTTCTAGTTGCAAACACAACAGACTGAGAACAGTGACTTCACTCACTGCTAATAAAATACAACCTACAACATTCTTCTGCAATAATTACTTGGGAGTGAAGACTTTTGCTCTTTATTTATTTCAAAATCATTTCCCCCCAAATATGACAACAATAAATTATTTTTTCAAAAGGCTAAGAACTGCTTATTGTTAGACCATTAATAGTGAGATTACCAAGTGTTTATTCAAGATAGCAAAAGTTTAAACATGACCACATTAACTATAAACTTGGCTCAGAGTACCGGTGAGCTCATACCAGCCTGTAGGCACTGCAAGGTTGGAAAGAGGAGAAAAACCAAACAACACAAAGTTGAATATATTATGCTAGATAGCTTTTTCTTGACAAGAATATTTTCTAACAAAACTCCAATGGTGAATAATTTTCTTATAGGAGAATTAGCATGACTGTCTTTTACAAGTGTCATAAAATTTTTTGTAGAATCAGTAAAAAAGCAGACTAGTAAAATCATGAATAGTTTATAATGCTAAGCAAGGATAGTGATGGATATTTATGAAAACCAGGCTTATAAATAAACATAAGTGCTAAAATTGAAATATTAATAGAATTATAGTCATTTCTAAGAAGTGTTTATTTTATTCTAAAATTCAGGACATTGATTCTGTTAACAATTTCTGCTGAAAATCCACTGTATAAAGCAATACATTATGAAAATAAGAAGTCAGTATTTCTCATCCATAAACTTTTTTATAAAGTACCTGCTATGTGCAGGGCAATACCTCTCATCCCATTAAGAAGCTACTACTGAAAACAAAGACAAAGTAAGTAACAAAGCAAATGAATCCAAAGCAGGAAATTACAAGTGTTGTTTGATAAAGATGGAAAGAGGATTGGAGAGATGGCTTAGGCATTAAGAACACTGACTGCTCTTGCAGAGGACCTGGGTTCGTTTCTTAGCATCCACATGGATGCTAGATCCCATTCATATCTCCAGCTCTAGGGAATCCTATGCTTTCTTCTGACCTCCCTGGGTATTGCATAACCTGGGTGCACTTACTAAAAAACTGAAATACTGTACTTTGGTAGGGATGTAACATGGTACAGTTGCTATAGAAAACAGTATAGCATTTTTCTCAAGAAATTAAGATTTACCAAATAAAGCAGCAAACCAATGAATGTAGGTTGGCAAAGAAATATTAACATATCCTGTTCATTATAACATTGTCCACAATAGCGAAGACGTGGAAGCAACGTAAATATCCATGCAGATGAATGGATAAAGATGATATGTACATACAATGGGATATCACCCACCCTTAAAAGGGATGCAAACTCTTTTAATAACACAATATGGATGAAAGTTAAAGGCAACATGTGCTAAGTGAAATAAGGCAGTTGGAAAGTAGACAATGAAAGTCATAGAAACAGAGAGAAGAATGCTTCTGGCAGAAGCTAAAGTTGTAGTGCTTCAGGATTATCAGGTGGAAAGGCTTTGGCATTTGGTTAGACAACAATGTGAATATATTGCTTGTCCTGAATCCACAATTAAAATAAAAAAAAATGCTAAGTAAATTCTGAGGATGGATGGAGAAGAGTATGTCATTACTTTGCTCAGCAAATGTGAAATTCCTAATATGGTGAAAGAAGATCCGGAAGTTTCATAATGCTTCCTCAGAGAGAAACTGAGGTTAATGACTCAAGCCAAAGGGAGCTACAAAGCTAATTTCTTGTAAGAACAAAGAAAAACTCCCCTGCAGCATCTATAGTATATCATTCCCAGAACACTGGGACTTCTCTGTGAGGTAGAAGCCCCACTCTGCCTTGAATCTGAGTGCCTGCTTATAAGGGGAATATTTGGCATTAGAAAATGTGTGGATTTGAAGTGCTGTAACTTTAGAGAATAGGAATGTTAATTTAGCTTATTCAGAAACTGCAGTATACCCAAGGCTGTTCAGATAACCAGGAGAGAGCACTCGCAGGGGCCCTGAATCCAGCAAGAAGGGGTTCTGGTGTTGGAAGCCAACCTTGCATGACTGATTAACAAGGTAATCACACCAGGACCCCACCTGCCCAGGATCTGGGCATGAACCTCAGATAACCACCTGTCCATGAATGGGACCCATCCGATGAGATCCCCAGATAACCACCTGGGACCAAGTTCACTCCCCTGGCTACTTAAGCTGGAAAGTGCAAAATGACCATACTCTCACTCCTTCTGGGGGACCTGCTTAGGAGATGCTGTGAGCCTCTCCAGTCACATTTTCCCCTCTACGGGACTCTGCAATGTGAGAGGCCTGTAGCTAAGAACACCCGGACACACTGCCTGTCATTGGTTTATACACACTGCCTGGACCTGGCTGCCTGGACTGCCATAGCCCCAGGTTAGATATCTGCTCCAGGCTTCTTGGAAACTCCCTAGTGTGGTGGACCCATCCACCACTTCCAGGAGGCTAAGAGAAGCTGTAAGCAAGCAGTCTTGGGGAGTTAGGCTAGGAACAGGACAATTAGGATTACAGAATTAATCTGCATGGGAAAGAATAAAATTAGACTGCATCATAATATTTGTGTCCTGGACTCCTTTGGACTTAAGTCCATGCTTTCGGCACTGCTAGAAAGTTGTTCTTTATAGTCAAGCCCCAATCTGTAACTTTCATTCATTGACCTTAGGAGCACCAGAGACGGAAATAACCTAGTTCTTTGACATGAACAAATTTTTGCTGTAAAGAGTTTAGCAGAAAATGCTATAATATCCAAGTCCCTAGTTTCTTTATACCTTCTTAGCAGTCACTTATTTCATCCTTGCTTGTGTGAGAGATTTTATCTGTTCAGCACTTGCACAGCTAAAAGGAATAAAATGTTTTCAGTCACAGTGATTCCTGAAATAATTTGCACATATGTAATTAGCAAATACTAAATAACAGAAGCACTCTAATCAATCACTTATGTTTTCATCTCTAAGAAAGTCTCTTGTGTCTTTAGCACTAGAACTTTATTTCGGGAAATAAGAAAAGCAATTTAGGTAATAACACCATGCTCTCTAAATTATACTATGCCATGCACTGAAATAGTTTCTAAGTGTTTATGAAAAGTCTCTTCAAGGCTAGACAGTGGCCCAAAGCAAGATTCTGACTGAAAAGCAAACAAAAGTTCTTTAGTGTTTAGAAAGAGAGACAGGGAATAAGTTTTTTTGAAGTAACTGTGTCCTCAAATAAAATTTCCAAAGTTTGAAGGTAGCTTGGGCTATGTGAGGCTGTCTTGAAAAACAACAAAAGCTGGGTGTGGTAGTATAGGCCTTTAATCCCAGCACCAGGAAGGCAGACAGATCTCTGTGAGTTTAAGGCCAGCTTGGTTTACATAGTGAGTTCCAGGCCAGCTGGGGCTATACTGAGACCCTGTCTCAAAAAGAACCCCCCCCCCCCAAAAAAAAAGATATTAAAACTACTACCCCTTGGGCTGGAGAGATGGCTCAGGTTAGGAGCACTAACTGCTCTTGCAGAGGACCCGGGTTGGATTCCCAGCACTTACATGGCAGCTAACAACCATCTGTAACTCCAGTTCCAGGGTATCCAACATCTTCTTTTAAAAACAAACAAACAAACAAACAAACAAACAAACAAAAAAACACTACTACCTCTCTATACATCAGATCCTTGATTTCATTTTCTTTTACATAGAAAGCTGCTACGTTCTTTAACTTTTTCTATTGTGGTTTTCTATCTGGATATAAAAGAAAAGCCGATTTTTCTTGATTACACAGAGTAGTGATATTTTCAGAATCTCTAAATAAATACAAACAGCAAAAGTGTTGAAATCTTTCAAAACCCTTGGGGTTCTTCCTGAACAAGTAAGGCTAATGTCTAGCAATGTTTACCACCTTCCTTCTTACTGACATATGCACCTGGCAACCAGGAGGCTAGGGTTTTTAAATATTATTTTATAAAAAATAAACAGGCCAGAAATTCAAGGAAACCCTAAATAGGGCTTTAAAAGACTAAGCCTCAAGGCATTAAGGAGTTCAACTGTTCAATGTCAGTAACTCTTTTGAAAGGCAATGGAGACTAAGATCAAGTTGTTTACTGGCAGAAGCCATTACTTTTTTTTTTTTTTTTTGGTCTTTTCGAGACAGGGTCTCCTGTAGTTCCAGCTGTCCTGGAACTCACTTATAGACCAGGCTGGCCTTGAACTCACAAAAAGCTCTGCTGCCTCTGCCTCCCAAAAGTGCTAGGCTTCAAGGCGTGCGCCACCACACACGGTGCAGGGCAAAAGCATTTTGAATAAAGTTAAATTGAAAAACGATAGAACTTATTACCTGCCATACTAAGAAGGTATAGATTAAATTCTTCTTGCTATTGGGATCCACTAAAGAAACAGAAGCAAGGGGAAAATACGGTATGAACAGAGCAATGTTTTAGGGAAAACAGACATCAGCACACAAAGGCTGACCAAGGACTGAAGATGTGAAAAGCAGTGATGCTACAACAAATGTTCTGTAGACAGGTCCTTTCATGACTATAATCACAACTACACAGAGATCTTAATTATGGCACAAAAAGCATACGTAAGATGTAATGGTAGTAGGTATGGCAGCTTCCCATCAAGCTTTATTTTGAAAACAAGGTAAGCTGGATTTGGTCAATAATCTTTTTGATCAAAAACACATTCTTTAATTGACTAATGGACATAGTAACTGTGAAAAGGATTATTCTCTATTCAGAACCAATATAATGCTAAAGTCTCATTAAGATTATGCACTTAAACAAAAAATTAAAAGGAGCCTGGGGACATCAAACAATGGCTTATGCTACTAAGGAGATGTTGGCAAGGGGATCCAAGCCCCCCCCCCACCAAATGGTAAAGGCTCCTTGCCTCCAAATCTGGCGATATCTGCAGGACGAGAGGCGATAAGGCCCTGCGTTGAAGACTGATATAAACATGGGAAAGAAAGATGTATGGAAGGACCGCAACTTGCAAGTATTAATGATGGTCTTCTGGGATGCCTGAGAGTGTTACCAAAGACCAATAACCAATAAAGCAAATTCAGGTCTCCTTGAGTCAAGCAAGACTCCTCCTGTCAGCACCAGCACACCTCACCTGCATGGACCACATATGTGTAGCAGTGGCAGCCATATGTCGTATATCCTAATCTCATGGCTATTAGCTCTCTCCTTGGAGGTAAAAACCCACAGCTGATGCCCACGTTACCATCTCCTTAATGGTTAGGAGATGTTATAAACCACACGACAGCCCTGTCATACTTAACAGGAACGAAAATGTAATTCATGGATTAACATTACCATCCAAACATCTGTATACCAAAGTAACCTACCATCAAAATTATGATGTTTAAAATACTATTATATTAATTGTGTGTGCTTCATTCGTAGGATCGAAAGGCTATACTGTTACTGTTTAACTACTTAATATTAATTGCATGTGCTTCATTAGTAGGATCGAATACAGGTTATGCCGTGGCCTGGACAAGCTGGCGCCCATGAAAGAAAACAGCCAGGAATGTTAGAGGACCCTAAGACATCAGCTCCACAGAAGGCGAAAGTAGAGTGTTTTTGCTTCTCTTCCACCTGTGCCCCTTTCTAAGCCTAAGGAACAAACTGCGACGATAGGGGGGGGTGTTAGAATGTAAGGGCTTTGATTGGGGTTAATGGTGAAACTACAACAATATAGACTGGACACTCATTTGATCAACTTGATTGAACATACAAGCCCCCCCTGCTGGATGGTGGGACCCATGAGCTGTGTGGGTTTGGGCACAACTGCTTGCAAATTGGTTTTACATGAAGGATGCTTGTACTCACAAATTATCACTTATTGTTAAAAAAAATGAAAACAAAACAAAACAAAAAAGCAGAGAAAGATGCAGAAAACTTACAGCAGAATGCATGATCTGTGATGGGTAGGGGTGGGGTGGGGGGAAGGGAAGGGGATATATGCCTGAACTGAATTGGAAAATGATGTATGAAACACACAAAGCATCAATAAAAAAATAAATAAAACAAAAACAAAAACAAAACCACATACTTGAATTTAGCAACGAGACCAAGGTAGCTATAAAAATGTAGAAAAATGAATCTTAAAGACTGAATTATAAGATCCAAGTGGTAGGTTTAGTTTTAGCTGACTAGATGCAGAGGTAGACAGAAAGAAGTATCTGGGATGATTTCCAAATTTCTAGATTAGCCAACTACGTTGGTAAGGATATATTTAATGGGGGAAAGAATAATGGACAGGGGGTAAATTTGGTAAGACTAATTCTAATTTGTATTGAACATGTGAAGCATCCTGTTACAACTGAGTTTCAGCATACTTTTCTGTCTCCACAACTTATCAACATTTTCTAATTCTTCCTTACTATATTATGTTTCTGGTTGTTATGACAAAATATCTAACAAAAGCAACTTAAGGAAGGAAGGGTTTATTCTGGCTCTCACTCCAAGGGTACAATTCTTCTGGTGGAGAACACAAGGCATCAGGAGCTGCTCACATTTCATGCAATCAGAAACAAAAGAGATAAATGCTGGTCCTTCAATTCCTTTTCAATTCTCATTCAGTCTAGAACCCTAGCCCATGAATGGTGCTGCTTATATTCAGGGAGTCTTCCTACCTCAGTCAAACCTCACAGATACTCTTAGAAGTTAATTTTAGGGATGATTCTAAATCTTACCAACTTGATAATCAAGATTAACCAACACCTTAAAAGTTCTCAAATTCCTTATTGCCCTACTCCTAACACTTCATCTAGGCTCTTCTGACCTGGCCTCAGAATTGGCTACTAGAGGCCAGGTATGGTCCTAGCACAGTGCAGAGGCAGGGACAGGTGGATTTCTGTAAGTTCAAGGTCAGCCTGGTCTACACAGGAGTTCCAGACCCTGTCTCAAACAAGCACATAAACAAAACCAAAAATCTCCAGAATTGTCTACTAGGTTTAATGCCTTGGAGCCCTCTAATCCACTGTCCATACTACAATAAAAACAAGTATATATTTCATCATGCCACTTGCCTGCTTAGCCTTTTGCATAGCAATGCACATGCCCTGCCCTTGTACATCTAACCTGTGTCCTTGTGGTAAACTGATAGGAACAAGCAACAAGCAATCATAGAAGTCCTTTGTCTTTATGGTGCAGACTGTTACCTTCAGCTGAAAAAAAACAAAGACAAGAACTTGCCTCATAAAGAGCTGAAGTAAGTCGATACTTTTCTTCCCTATATTTCTTTTTTCTAAAATTGTCTTCATGAGCACATTTAGTATTATGTTAAAAACCTTAACAGCTCAATATAGATAAGGAAAGCTGATAGTTTTCTTCCCTATATTTCTTTTTTCTAAAATTGTCTTCATGAGTGCATTTAGTAAGGAAAAAAATGTTTAAAACACACAAAGAGCTACAATGCACTCCCTTTTCTGCCCACTGCTCCATCCTTAGGAAGTCTTCATCAAGTTGTCCTCAGTGAAGACTCTCTCAGAAACCACTCCTGCTGCTGGTCCTTCTCAGCATCTCAACTCCTAAAGACTAAACTCTGTGCTTGCCAATCAACTACTGGTTTCCACCACAATGACTTTTGCACTCCTGATTTCTAAGACACAGATGCAGAGATTTGGCTCAGAAGAGGGCAAGCTTGGAGGGTTACATCCCTTAGCAGATAGGCCATCTATAGAAGGTTTGTCCAAAAATCACCCTGGGAGACGGACAAGATTTAAGGGAATTTAATAACTGGCAGTCTTCTGGCCACAAATGACTCTGCCCCAGCAGTTACTGGGCCACTATGAGACGTGCTGCTAACCCTCCTCACTCTCTCCTCTTTGGTTCCTCAGCCAGTTGCCATTTCTTCTTGCAGAGCGGACTCTTCTGTCATGTTCTTCAAGTGCTTTGACCTCTCTCTTACACAATTACCACAGATTCTTAACTAAGCTTTCTGCTTCTATTTCCTCCAACCACAATCTATTTTATCAAGGTAGAACTTAGAAATCTTAAACTTCCAAAGAAATCTGAAAACAGTCTGCCTTAGGATCTCCACACTCTAGCCCCACACTTCTGTTCCAGTTTTTGCCTATGGAGATAGCTGGACCTTTTCAATTTCCTTCCTCATCTCTGCCCATGTACCCTGGCTTTCTGATATTTCTCAAGTCCTATCCCAGAAGGAATAATTTCCTTCTACCCATCTTCATCCTGCTAAGTTCTTAATAACTAGTGTAAATGGTGCCTCTTCTAAGCTTTCTTTGCTGACAAAAGTCAACTATTCTTGACTTAAATTCTTTTAATACTGCTTCTCTCTACATACCTACCCATGACTTCTGTGTCTGGCCCCAGTACATTCTTACGCTATAGGTTTTGACCCTCATCTTCTTTCGTCTTGGAATCTTCACAGGGCCAATAATTCAATAGATAGGAAATGAATGAGAATGTTTGAAGGGCCGAGATGTTGCCCTCACATCTTTAATTTGTATACCTGATACATTTAAGCATCTAATGAATATATACTCAAAAGATAAAAGACCTTCACTTTTTCTCTCATTTAATAAACATTTCCTGAGCACCTAGTGTATGACAGGCACAGAGGCTGGAAATTCACAAAGGGGATTAAACTTAAAAATTGAAAATGATCCAATCTTCCATTGTTTTGAAATATATTATTTTCCTATCAAAAAGGAGATGTACCAGACAGCTTCTCAGTTCCTCCGGGGTCAAGTTTTCATAGTGCGACTCATTATTTTTCATAAACTCTTTAGGCAAATATGATCATATTCAGACCTGAGTATAAAAATCATTCTCAAGCAAAATATAATTGATTTTACAAATTTGGTCAATTTAGATTGCTATATTTCTGTTCTTTCTCTTTGGTGCAAAAAAATCAAGAGCTCACTGGTTATTCTAAGGCTCAGAGTTGTAAAGGTCAGCTTTAATACTTCTCGGGAAATGGACTTTCCAAACACTTGTATGCTGGAGGGAGAGGACACCTGGGTATTAATTCTCCCTTCTTCCTCTGGATAAGAAAGTGTCCTTACTAACTTGAGTTTGTTTCAAGAACTAAGAAGCCTAATAATTATAAACATTCCCTTAAAAGGAGACCCGCAGATTGTTAGTACAAGTTCTTCTGGAATAGTGATGAAAAAGGAATAGTCTACAGATTGTTAATTCCTTCAAAACAGTGAATATAAAAGGGCATGAGTAGGAAGAAATGAACTTTCCTGACTTAGGAACCCTGTCCTTCTTGTATATTGTTATTAGCAGCTGTTTATTCCTATTAAGGTCATTGAAAGCAAAAAGAGACCTTGCTGAGATAGAATGCATCTGTTCCTAACCAGACTCTATTCCTGAGAAGACAGTGAATCTTTGATTAACTAAACTGGGAAAAGAAAGCTAGAAGCACACCAGTGTGTGTGTGTGTGTGTGTTTTCATTCTCCTGTTTATCTATAACCTACCCCAAGCACTATATACTAAATTTAGAGAAAAACAAAGGCAATAAAACCAATCTAATTCCTTTGATTAGATTAGTTTGCTAGTTAGTAAGGATAAGTCAACTACATGAACAACACTAATCAGGGAAACATATACATATTTAAAAATATTTAGGTAAACTGTCATGTTAATAAAATATTTTTGTTTTGTTTTTGAGGGGTAGTTTAGCTTTTCAGAAAATATACATCAAACATCAAAGAGGTTAAAAATGCCTTTTCAATAAACTAATATTAAAATAGTAACAAATACTTCAGACTTCATATTAGAAGAAATTAGCACAATTTCACATTAAACTAAATGATAAAACTCTAAGAAATGCTGCTGGGGGGAGAAGTTTTCTTTCCTTTTTCTTAAAAAAAAAAGATTAAACTGGAAAATATAGAAGAAAGTAGATTTCTTTATACTTGAACTTCTTTCTTACTGTCCTTGCTTAAAGACAAACCATTCTGCTATTTAATAGTAATAAGATTAATACTATTATTTTTAGCATGTGGTGTGCATGTGTGTGGGTGTCCGTGTGTGTGCAGGCCCAAGGCTGACATCTAGTGTCCCCCTTATTGCTCTCTACCTTATTATACTGAGGCAGGGTCCCTTACTTCAACCCAGAGCTCACCAACTTCGCTAGTCTGGCAAGCCCACTTGTTCTAGGGATTCCTCTGCCTCTGCCTCCCAAGTAGTGGGACTACAGCTGGGCTACCATGCCCATCAGGTGTTTATTTGGGTCCCGGGGATCCAAACTCTGGCCCTCAAATTGTGTGGCAAGTGCTTGTACTCACTGAGTCATTTGCCTGACCCCAATACTAATTATTTAACACAACTTCATTGAAATTTTTCTTGTTTCTCCATTGAAAAGAATAATTAAAATCTTATGAGTTTGGAAACCAAATTTGACATTATAGTAGCCAAAATAAACAAAGAAGTTCCACTAAAAAGCTTAAAGCTTATTAGCATAAAAAGATTTTATTTAAAATGTAGGGCTGGTGAGTTGGCTTAGCAAGTAAAGGCAGTTGCTGCCAGTTTGACAATCTGAGGTCGGTTCCCAGAATCCACAGTAGAAGGGAACCAACTTGAAAGTACTTCTTTAAGCTCTGCTCAAGTGTACACACATACATAAGTAAGTGAATAAAAACTCTCTTTTTGGTCTTCTTGAGACAGGGTCTCCCTGCAGCCCCAGCTGCCCTGGAACTAGCTATGTAGACCAGGCTGGCCTTGAACTCACAGAGATCCACCTTGTCTCTGCCTCCTGAGTGCCGGGATTAAAGGCATGTGCCACTATGCCAGGCAGTGAATAAAAACTTTTAAAGTTAAAAGTAAATAAAGTAAGCTACCCAGGATCATAACATTTTAAAATCCTAATCCTAACAAGCAAAAATATGATAAAGATTACAGTACTACAATTTCACATCGAAAGTATGTCTTCCTGAAACCAAAGCTATCTGATATATTTACATTTATGCAAATAATAAATTCATAAACCTTAAAATCTGAGCTCACTCCACAAATGCAGAGGAATTACTACTGATTTTCTGAAGGTTTCTCATTTGTACCTAAAAAAGGCCTGACCTAGAATGACCTGTGGACAACAATTATGCACACCACAAGGGGCCTGCTGCACACATGTTTTTGTAATACTGGTGGGTACAAAGTGACAAGTATAAAGGCCATCCTTCCCAAAGTATATGAAAAAGCTTACTTTCTCGATTATATAAGCCCATCCTGTAACTCGGATAAATACAACTCTTTTGAAATAGAAATATCACAGTAGCCTTGGTAAACTTTTTAGGGTTTCCACCTTCAGCAAACAATTTTTAAAGTACTGAAAAATAAGCAGGCTTTACATCACTGAATAACAGACTTAGGAGTGAAGACGTGTTACAAACTGTTATTCTCTTGGGTGATTTAAACAGTAAGATTTATTGTCTCTCTCCAGCCTACAATTTGATCCACGGATTTCTGTCAAAGGTTCATACTAACTCCCATCAAATTAGGCCTGATATGAATGGACTAACTTACTCTTAACCACACACTAAAAATAGGAACATGATTTGCTTCTTTTTTTTTTTTTTTAAAGGTCACAGGCCTGGGACCTCTACAAACAGTAGTACTATTAAAGGGAAAAGTCTATGTGGTTCCAAGAATGGCAAAAATATCTTCTCGGAGGAAACTGTTGATTAGCAATTGAATGAAAGTAGAAACATAACAGTAAAGTGAAACCTAAAAATAGATCACACAGTGCTCCACAAAGCTGCAGGCAAACAATTTGTGCCTGAAGGCCTTGAGAGTCATCTCTTTCCCCTTTCCTTGTCCATTGTCTCTTAGGGCCACTTAGAAGCATTAAGTTACATCAAGCATTCTGAGAAAAAAGTAGGGTTCCAGTAATAAGTTAGTTTTAAAATGTTGGCTAAAGATTCACTAGGTGATACCTTTGCTATTTATAAATATAAGAATAATACATCCTCACCAAGTGACTTAAATAAAATAGCTACTTATTTGAATATAATATTTAATATTCGTAAAAATGGGTATGTGATATAATTTGTATGGTAGCTTACTGCTTCATTAAAAATCTTTTTCCTTTGCCAGGCATGGTGGCTCCTACCTGTAATCCCAGAATGCTAGAGACTGCCCAGTAGGCGAGACTGCCAGGGCTAGTTCAGTGTAAGAAACATAATAACATTAGAAAATGTGTGGATTTAGTTAATTTAGCTTAGTCAGAACTGCAGTAACCTAAGGCTGTTCAGACAACCAGCCCAGAGCACAGCAGGGGCCCTAGGAGAGCCCAAAGCTGACCATGCACAGCTGATTAGGCAGCCAGAGAAGGTTCAGAATCCAGACCCTGCCTGCCCAGGACCTGGCCATGAATGGGGACCCTGAGGCAAAGCCTGAGATTAACATCTGGGACCAAGTTCACTCCTCCTGCCTGGCCACCAGCTACTTAAGCTGGGAAGTGTGGAATGGCTTTGCTCTCACTCCCCTTTGGGGGACCTGCTGTGAAATGCCACTGTGAACCTCTCAGCTGAGAACACCCAGACAGGCTGCACCTGTGACACCAGTTTGCCTGAAGTACATGCTGACCCTGCTGGCCACTGCTGCTGCCCAGACCAGCCTGCCTGAGCTGCCACAGCCCCTGGTCCAAGAGAGATCCATTTCAGCCAATCAACTGGCTTCTTGAAACTCTCTAGTGTGGACCCCCTCTATTGCTTCCAAGAGGCTAAGAGAATGCCATGTAGGTGAGCAGCCTCGGGGAGATAGGACAGGACAGAATTAGAATTATAGAATCAACCTGTGTGGGAATTACTAAAATTAGATTGTATTATAATATGTGTGTCTTGGATTCCTTTGGACTTAACCATGCTAGTCCATGCTCACGGCACTCTGGCTACAAAATGAGCCTCTGTTTCAAAAGATGGATGGCCTTCCCTTCCCCACGAAAAACCTTTTTCTGGTGCTTTACAATTTAATATCTATTTAATCACCAAAGTTAAGCTAATGAGTCTTTAAATCTTTGGATACATTTTAACAGTGCCAAGAAACAGAGAAGACAAAAGATACAAGAGCTACAAAACCAACAGAAATAGCACAAGATTCACATCTTTCCTTAGTTGACTAAGAAATAAGAAATATTATATGAAATCTGTTCAATAAAAATTTAAAAAATTAAATAAAAAATGTCCCTCTTGTTTTCACTGGAAGAGAGAATACAGGAATGAATAATGCTCTATATTTAAATAAAAGAGTTTCAATCTATTTCTCCTTTCAAAAAAAAAAAAAGAATAAAGTGTGTGTGTGGGGGGTGGTGTGGAGCTGGAGAGATGGCTCAGAGGTTAAGAGTGCAGTGTTAGTCCTCCAGAGGGTTCAGTTCCCAACTGCCGCTAACAATGATCCAGTTCCAGGGGATCCACACCTTCTTCTGGCCTCTGCAGGCACTTCATGTATATGACACACTCCTACACTTAAAGTAAAACTCAATCAATCGGGGCTGGAGAGATGGCTCAGTGGTTAAGAGCACCGACTGCTCTTGCAGAGGACCCAGGTTTGATTCCCATCACCCACGTGGTAGCTAAGAACCATCTTTAACTCCAGTTCCAGGGGAACCCAACACCCTCTTCTGACCTCTGCTGCATTGCACAACATGGGTGCACCAACCTACATGCAGACAGTACACTCATACACATAAAAAATAAATAAATAAAATTTAAAAACCTCAATCAAAAAATTTTTTTAAAGGATAAAGGGGGAGCTGAAGAGATGGCTCAGCAGTTCAGAGCCATATACTGCTCTTGCACAGGACTTGAGTTTGTTTCCCAGCACCCACATGTGGCCCACAACCACCTCTAACTCCGGCTCCATGGAATCTGAAGCCTCTGGCTTCCATGGGAACTCACATACAGATGTACGTGCATACACAAAAGTTAAGAAAATAAAATTGTTATTTTTGCACAAAAATATAAATGTAGCTTATAAATAAAAACAGAAATCTTATCAATTTTGGTACAATCATATATATATATATTTTTTGAGACAGGGTCTCCTTATAGCCCCACTGGCCTGGAACTCACTCTGTAGACCAGGCTGGCCTTGAACTCACAGAGATCCACCTGCCTCTACCTCCAGAGTACTAAAATTAAAGGCATGCGCTACTACACCTGGCTTAAAGAGGGTTCTTAGCCTCCATGTGAGTGCTGGGAATCAAATCTGGGTCCTCTGCAAGAGCAGTCGGTGCTCTTAACTGCTGAACCATCTCTCTAGCCCCACGATTCATAATTTTAAAGAACTTTAGAGAAAAAAATTATTGTAAGACACTATTTCAACAATGAATAAATGGTTTGTATACCAAAAATCTGACCATTAGTTTGTGGCAAACTATTGCTTCTAACAGGAATGGATCCGCATTATCTATATTTAGCAAGATAACCTCATTGAGCAATATACAGCTATTTCCACTGCTAATTTACATAATGGAAAGTGGAAAGGCTTGCTGTTTCCACATCCCAAGCCAAGGTATATAATTAACTTTGCCAAATGTTCAGCGAGCCTCAGATTTTGAATGCATAAGCCATCATGGCCAGGACTACATCTGTTTTATGGACATGCATGTAAAGGAAGGAGGAGCTCTCGTCTAGTCTGTAATCCTCTACAAATGTGGTCTAGATTTTTATTTTAGATAAAAAATGGTCACATTCAGAAACTTTTTGAAAACTAAAGTTTGCAGTTATAATATTTGAAGATCATGCTATTTAAAGACACTATGTTAAAGCACAGAGAACAATCTGGGGAGAAATACTCCATTGTTGGATAAGTTTCTTTAGTCTACTATTATGTGCCTGAAATGATAGCTTTTTATATAGCAAAATAAATAAAACTACACTTAGAAATCTAACTCTTGTACAAAAAAAAAACCCCTATATTTTTTACGTGTTCTCTATTTTTGTTTTGTTGATTTGGGTTTTAAAATATGTGTCTTTATGCTATTAAGAGGGGACCTATGCAAGTTCCAAAAATCTTCAGCTTTGGCCACGGGAGCCAGGCAACTCCCAGAATTGCAAGCTCTTTTCCTGTTCTATAACTGAATCCAAGGACAATCTTTAGAAACAATTCTTGCTTCACCAAATACAAACCTTACATTTGGAGATGGCTCAGGGGAAAGGATTAAGAGCTTAGGTGTACACAGGCCTGAAGAAACAGCATAGCTTGAGCAGACAAATGGGAAACTTTTGGATCCTCAGTAGAGAATGTGTATGTCCTTGGAGTCTACAGGGAAAGAGTTTAGTTTGATTCACTCAAAATAAACAGAAAATACAAGGAAGGACAGGTAGCAGTACAAAGAAAGACAAAAGCTCAGAGGACTCTGCTCACCTGAAGGTGTCAGTGCACTGACAGGTGTTCTGATCAAAAAGAGAAGAGTGATTACCATCCAGTCTAACTTAGAGTAAAAGGCATGTCATAAACCTCCAAAAGTTAAATGACAAATACGAGTAAACAAAATATGAAATTATTACAGATCTCTTTGGGAGACCTAAAAATTTATACCAAAGCCCCCTTGGTTTAAAAAAGGAAAGAAAAATTTCCTTTGTACTTAGGATACAGGAAAGAAAGAATACTGAGATCAGAGCTTTAAAGAAGAGTTTACTTAAAGCCTGAATGAGGAAGTAGAGAATGAAGTTGCAAAGACAGAAAAAGTTGTACTTCTCATACAGTTATGCAGTCAGGTGTAGTTAGACTAAGTTAGCTTTATACAGTTTGGGCATTAAAAAATAGTTCATGCCAGCTGTGGTGGCGCACGCCTTTAATCCCAGGCTTCGGGAGGCAGAGGCAGGCAGATTTCTGTGAGTTCAAGGCCAGCCTGGTCTACACAGTGAGCTCCAGGGGAGCTGGAACTATAGGGAGACACTGTCTCAAAAGACCAACCCCCCCCCCAAAATACCACTTATTCAAATAAGCAACTGGTTTTGAAATTACGTCCATTAAAAATTCATAGCTAATTTCCCCATTCATCTCTTGTTTGGTGATGTTATACATATTTAAACCATTGTTGTTTATTATCCTAACAGCAATTGATACAGTGTGATTAATCAACAGCACAAAAGCTCCTACTAGGCCCCAAAATATGGCTAAGTTACATCCATTTTCAATAAGAAGTTCCAGTAAATAAGGTTCAAGAAAGAAGCAATCAACAGTCTGTGTGTCCTGAACAAATAATGGATTTAACCGAAGGAAATATTAATTTCAGCATTCTTATTCTGGATCGTCTGGCAAAGGTGGTGTGCTGGATACCTTTAGTGTCAACTTGACACACCTGGGTTGAGGGAGCCTCTATTGGGGAATTGGCTCCATTGGATTGGCCTGTGGCCACATCTGTGGAGTATTGTCTTGATGGTTGAGCCCACTGTGGGTGGTGCCATCCTGGGCAGGTTGTTGTGTACAGTATAAGAAGGCAGGCTGGGCATGAGCCAGGGGAGCAAGCCAGTGAACAGCATTCCTCCATGGCCTGTGCTTCAGCTCCTGCCTCCAGGTTCCTGCCCTGAGTTCCTGCCTTGGGCTCCTTAAGTGATGAACTGTGTGACCCAGGAGATGTAAGCTAAATAAACCCTTTCCTCCCCCCAAGTTGGTGTCGGTCAGAGTGTTTTGTTGCAGCAGTGGAGGACAGACTGGAACAGAAATTGGTACTGAGAGTGGGGTATTGCTGTGACAGACCTGACCTTGGTGTTTTGGGGAAGGATTGTGGAAGTGTTTGGAACTTTGGGCTAGAAAAATCATTGAATGCCTAAAGATCATTTCTGTGGATCTTGGAATGGAGTCAGCCTGGGCCTTCGAGATGAGCTGTGTGTGCCATGGATGGCAGAGTTGGAGAGGGGGAGCTGCCGAAACCCTTTGGAGCCCAGAAGATCGTGAGTGAATCCCAGGTGTCCAGCCTTGAGCTACTTTGCTGGACTTAGGTTTTGTTTGAGAGTGCCTGATTCTTCCCTTTGAAATAAGACAGTACTTGTTTTGGATTTTACAGCAGCCCACAGTTAAGAGACTTTTAATAGACTGTGAACTTTTAAGTGTTTGGACATTTTAAGGACTGTGGGGCTTTTAAGGTTGTACTGTCTTAGGTTGTGATTAATGTTAACATCATACTTTGGGGATAAGAACTGGAAAGGTGGTGGTTTAATAGTGATGTGTTTTGTGTGTCAAGTTGACAAGGGGTCAATTGTGCTGGATAGCTTTAGTGTCAACTTGACACACCTGGGTTGAGGGAGCCTTAATTGAGGAATTGGCTCCATTGGATTGGCCTGTGGCCACATCTGTGGAGTATTGTCTTGATGGTCGAGCAATGTGAGAGGGCCCAGCCCACTATGGGTGGTGCCACCCTGCGCAGGTTGTTGTGTACAGTATAAGAAGGCAGGCTGGGCATGAGCCAGGGGAGCAAGCCAGTGAACAGCATTCCTCCATGGTCTGTGCTTCAGCTCCTGTCTCCAGGTTCCTGCCCTGAGTTCCTGCCTTGGGCTCCTTAAGTGATGAACTGTGACCCAAGAGATGTAAGCTAAATAAACCCTTTCCTCCCCAAGTTGGTGTCGATCAGAGTGTTTTATCGCAGCGGTGGAGGACAGACTGGAACAGGTGGTAACGAGTCTCAGCACAGAGCTCAGCATAAAGACAGTAGGAAAATGAGAGCCAAAAATACTTGAGTATGCCAGAGAGATGTCAACTTTCAAGTAAATCCAGGCTGTAAAGAACGTAAGAACTGAGAGCAGAGCCTATAGGGAGCAATGCATATAGTTAACTTTTAGCATTAGCCAGGCTGTGCCACCATGGAACACTGAGTACACACCAATCTAACTACCTCTGCATATCACACTGCACCTGGCTTTCAAGGTCCTTTACACTGGAAAAAGAATCACCTCCGAGATACACACTGGTCACAAGAGACTCCAGTTCAGCTACAGAGCACAGATGACATTTACTCCTCAGTCTTTGCTATCAAGAAAACTCAGTCTGCCTTTTGCCATCTGACATAGTCTAAGGAAGACTGGAAATACTGTTGACAATAACAAAATTTGAATACCTATAAAAATTACATTAAAAAACTGGAATCACCACTGTGAAACTGACTAAACACTTGAAGAGTTTTCCTGAGATTAGCAATAATTTGTACAAATGTGATTTTATATAACAAAATATATCAACATTTGAACTGCATAACTTAATGAATCAATACTTTTCAAATGACCAATGCATAATGTTATAAAGCCATAAATGGGCAAATGATTCACTGAAAGTACAAAATAAACCAATGGATCAATGAATAACAGATTATGAAGTTTACTGATTTTGTTTTAGACAGATTCCTATAGCACAGGAAATTATTAACTGTTAAGTGTTGGTACACTATCAAAGAATAACCACAATTATCTGAAAAGGAGGCTAAATATTCTTCCTTCCTCAAAGTACATATTTATATGAAGCCAGATTTTTCTCCTACAATTTAACCAAAACAACTTATATATACAACAGACTGAATAAAGAAGCAGCTATGAGTCTCCATCTGTCTTCGATTAAGCCACTAATTATAGAGTTTAGCAAAAACATAAAATAAAACTACTCTTCTCACTAAATGTTTTCTGTTAGGGATTTTTTTTCTGAAATGGATGCTATTTATGCTAAGATCTAAGAGGGTGTTAATTATTACTTTTGAAGTATTTAATACATGTTCTGGGGCTGGAGAGATGTCTCAGCAGTTAAGAGCACTGACTGCTCTTGCAGAGGACCCGGGTTTGATTCCCAGCACCCACATGGCAGCTAAGAACCATCTTTAAGTCGGGCGTGGTAGCACACGCCATTAATCTTAGCACTTTGGAGGCAGAGGCAGGTGGATTTCTGTGAGTTCAAGGCCAGCCTGGTCTACAGAGTGAGTTCCAGGCCAGCTGGAGCTATAGGGAGACCCTGCCTCAAAAAAAAAAAAATATTTAAGCCGGGCGTGGTGATGCACACCTTTAATCCTAGCACTTGGGAGGCAAAGGCAAGCAGATCTATGTGAGTTCAAGGCCAGCCTGGTTTACAGAGTGAGCTCTAGGCCATCTGGGACTAAAGGGAGACCCTGTCTCAAAAATACCAAAAACAAACAAACAAACAAACAAACAAAAAACAAACAAAAAACCAAAGCATTTAATACATGTTCTAAATTTTCATTTTAATTTCTTTTTTTTTAATTGATGCTTTGTGTATTTCATACATCATTTTCCAATTCAGTTCAGGCATATATCCCCTTCCCTTCCCCCCACCCTTACCCATCCGAGATCATGCATTCTGCCGTAACTTTTCTGCATCTTTCTCTGCTTTTTTGTTTGTTTTGTTTTCATTTTTTAACAATAAGTGATAATTTGTGAGTACAAGCATCCTCATGTAAAACCAATTGCAATTTTCATTTCTAATAAAGTAAATATTGATAGATATAACCTAATTGAACAAAAACTCACTGAAGTACTTAATAATTTCTAAGAGCATAAAGGTCCCAAGGTCAAAATGTTGGGAAACTGTCGAACCAAAGATATACACTGTCTGGTCCCACATGAGAACAAACATACACATAGTTGAGGTTAGAGATAGGACCCACTAACCATAGGCTGCTTTTATATTCTGTAGCTTTGTTTGACTTTGTGTGTGTGTGTGTGTGTGTGTATCTGAGTGTTTTGCGTGCATGTGTGTAAGTGCACCCATATCATGCAATGCCTATGGAAGTAAGAAGAGGGCGTTGGATCCCCTGGAACTGGAGTTACCAACTGAGGTATCTCTCTAGCACCCTTGCTTGACTTTAAAGGAACACTCTCTATTTCTTAACTGAGAGCACACTGACTAGCAAACATGAAAACTGAAAATTAACTTAGCATTAAAGTTCTGTAATTCACAATAGTGAAGGGCTGGAACCTACCCAAATGCCCTTCAACAGACGAGTGGATAATAGAAATGTGGTACATCTACACAATGGAGTTCTTTTTTTTTTTTTTTTTTCTTCGCTCAGACATCCAAGGAAGGAACTGGCCCATGTGAGAAGTTCTGGTGGAAACTACGAATGGCACAATGGAGTTCTATGCAGTGGTAAAGAAAGATGACGCCATGAACTTTGCAGGTAAATGGTTGGAACTCGAAGCCATTATGTTAAGTGAAGTAACACAGTCCCCCCAAAACATATGGGGAATGGTTTCCCTCATTTGTCGATGCTAGCACCAAATTCCCCAATTGAAAGGCAAGCTGAGCAACGTTACTGTTATATTTCTTTCTATCTGAAAGCAACTGTGATCTTATAATGTGAATCTCTTAATGGGGCCTAGAATTAAGTTATTACTTACTTTCAGACATGGTAATTAATGTATATGGATGGAAGGTATATATTCATTATTTTAGAGTAATATAAAATTAAAGGGAAAAATGTGAATTCCTAAACATATTTCGGAGTTAACATACAGTTTTTTCCCAGAGGACATAATTCTGGTACATATATGATGTTTATATAGGCATATTTTGGAGCAATACAAATGGGAAGGAACAACAACAACATAAGGCCTGGGTCAAAGAATGGATTGATACAGTTAAATTTTGCCCCAAACAATAAAACTCTGCAGAGAAAAACTTTAAAAGGACTGAGAGAAAGATGCAGGACACATATGCCAGAATGCATGAACTGGGGTGAGGTGGGGGGAAGGGAAAGGGCAATATGTCTAAAATGAACTGAAAAATGATGTATGAAATACACAAAACATCAATAAATTATATTAAAAATTCTATTAAAAATCTATTAGCAGTTTTTAATGTGATATCTTTACATAGCAGAAAATAATAGTAATAATAATAACAATAATAAATCAAAAGGCCAAGAGAAATGGCTAGCAATCCTAGTTGAACAATCCTGATTATGAAGAACACAAAATCTAAGGTGTGATTTGCAAATAAACAGTATTTCTAATGAAATGCAAATACTGATAGAAGCACTATATAATATAATATAAATCACTTATTCAAACCATTCAAGGCATCTTAAGATGTCCTTTCATTACAAGTCAGATGCCTGATCCATAACTGTTAACAGAAGAAAGAAATGAATAAACTGATTTAAATGATTCCTTCCTCAGAATTGCCACTTAATTTACTGCCATCATACTTTTCATTAAAACATTATATAGCCTTATCAATAGTTCTAATGACATTTCATAAATATTAGGCATGCACATATATGTATACAAATAAAGGTATATTTAATCCCTGATAGCAACTGTTTTCTTGAACAATTCCAATAGTTTCAAATTAAAAATTTCAAATCAGGGAAAAGCAATAGTTAATTACCACATGTTTATAGAGGAAATTTTTTTCTTAAATTCTAAATAAAATAAATAAATTCTAATGAAGACAAATACAAATAAAATTAGAATCACAGTCTACTCAGAAATTGAGTTAGTAAGCACCCTGACATTGAGCCAGTAATTCTAAATTTGGAAATTGACTGCATTTCCTGGACTTAACAATTTCCCAAGTAAAACATTAAAACAATGAGTCATAAAAGGTTCAGGTCAGGATTGTTTATAGAAAACCTAAATCTAGAAAACCCATTTTTATAGGAAATAACATTAGTAGCCTAATTATTTTGGTACAACAGAATAGCCTCGGATAAATACAAAAATACTTTAAAATCTATTTTCATTTATGCCTTTAATTCCAGCACTCAGGAGGCAGAGGCAGGCGGATCTCTGTGAGTTCAAGACCAGCCTGGTCTACATAGCGAGCTCCAGACCAGCTGGGACTAAAAAAAGACAAAAAAAAAAAAAATTTTTTTTTTCCATTTCACAGAATTAGTGATATTTTCATTTCTACCATCAGAACACTCATTCATTCCTTTACATGATACATGGACATTTAGTATATCATAAAGGATCACTGCTGTAGTTTTTTATTTTGTTTTGTTTCATTTTGTTTTTCTTTTCCTGAGACAGGGTCTCCCTGTAACCCCAGCTGGCCTAGAACCTACTATGTAGACCAGGCTAGCCTCTATCTCACAGAGATCCACCTGCATTTGCCTGGGATTAAAGGCACACACAACCATGCCCAACTGTGATGAGCTTCTTAAAGGTGGCTTCTTGGCTTGCTGTTTTACATGTATCCCTTAACTGTTTAGTGGATCAAGTAAAACAATGTGAATTCAGCAGATGATTCAGAACATAATATGCAGCTGCAGACTGGTGAGTGGTCTGGGAGATTTCAGAAAACAGTATAGGAAAAAAATATATCATAGTGTTCCAGATTAACCTTCAGACTTACAGTGCCCACACTGTCAGAGACAAGATGATCTTCAATAAATCAATATTCTCTGAAGGCTGACCTGTACAAACTATGAACATCCTACATAGGTCTTCTGACTCTTCTGCCATAAAGACATAGCATAAAGAAGGCCATCTGTGAACAAGGAAGTGGACCCTTACCACACACTCTGACAGTTTCTAAATCTAGGACTTCCCAGGTTCCATAACTGTGAGAAAAATTTTCTTGTTATAAGTCTATGGTTATTTTCTTACAGTATCCAAAATGAGTTAGGGCACTGGGATACAATTAACATGGGTCTTTCAACTTTTAAATTCTATAACTCTATTACATACTATAAACATTTGGCATAAAATGATTAAGTGAGGCAGATGATTAAATTCTATTTAATGGGAAAACAACAGCAGTGTTAAGGATTCATCCTAACTACTTAAAAAATGTAGTCTACATTATTTTCTTTTAAAATAAAAAATGTCACATGATAAATGAACAAACACTATTGAGAATCACTTGAAATTTCCTAAAAGTATGTTAGAGGTTATCTTTGTATATAATACCTAAAAACAAAGAAAATATTAATGATATAATTTAAAAAGCTACAATTAGTTGAATGCATCTTAATTCACCGCATTACTTTAAGCAGTCTAGTAAGATAGATACTATTGTCCTTCCTTTTAACCTAAGAAACTGAAGACAAGAGAGACTAAATAATTCATCAAAAAATACTAATTTAAAAATTGGCAAGTGGGGTGTGGTGGCGCACGCCTTTAATCCTAGCACTCAGGAGGCAGAGGCAGGTAGATCTTGTGAGTTCAAGGCCAGTCTGGTCTACAGAGCGAATTCCAGAACAGCTGGGTCTATGGGGAGACCCTGTATCGAAAAGACAAAAAAAAAAAAAAAAAAATTTGGCACAGCTGGTGCTTAACTGGGTGTTTCTAACTCCAAAGGAACACCCTTTCTACTACAGGATTTCTGATTCCTATAATCAAGTTTTAATGACTAATGATAACATGAAAAGGAACAGTAAGCAAGCCTTTCACTAAATCTCACACAATCATGCCCTTAATAACTGAGGACACAGAGAAACATTAATAAAATGAGCCTTGAGGCTGGAGGAGATACTTGGATTGGAGGAGGATGAATTGGGCACATTCCATACATCAAATGGAAATAATATACTAAACTCACTGAAATTTAAAGTTATCTAATCCAGTTTCCCAATCACTTCAGAAACTTATAATTTCATAAAACATAAATTACAAATAATATACATACTAATAGTATGTATATTATTTAAATGAATAATATAGGAAATCTCCTAAGGAGAGAATCCAAAGACTTGCTCTTTTTCAGTGGTATTTTTCTGGTTGCTTTTTGATTGGGGGGTGGGGGTGGGGGGCGATTTTTTTTTTAGAAAAATGCATTGAAAATTCAAAAGGCCATTTACCCTGGTTACTGTTATATTGTTAAAGGAGGGGAAAAACTAACTACAGAGAATATTGTGCCAATCTGATTTTTCACTTCTGTTCATTTTGTCTAGTCTTACAGTGAGACAATAAAACTCATACACACACATATGCACACACAAAGAAAATTTAATAAGTTCAAGAAAATTCACCAGGGCTGATAAGATGGTTCAACAGTTAAGAGCACTGGTTGCTCTTGTAAAGGATAAAGGACCCAGGTTCATCTCCCAGTACCCACATGCTAGCTAACAACTAACTGTCCATAACTCCAGTTCCAAGGAATCTGATATCCCCTTCTGGCCTCATCTCCATGGACATTGCACACACCTGGTACACTGACATACCTGTGGGCAAAACATTCACATACATAAAATAAATTTTAAAAATTGTACAAAGAAAATTTACCAACTAAAACTCTATTCTTTGACAATCGAAAACTACAATTTCTAATTATCAAAGTAAAGCTGAAAGCAGAAAGCATGAAACTAAGTCATACTATACAGTTGTACTGCAGAAAAAAACATGTTGGAAATCACGACTAACATTACATGAATCAATGAACTATAAAGCCAGAACGCACTGTGTTCTCAGTGTTTATGTGTTCTTAGTCTTCCAAGAATGCAAAGTCTAATTGATTAAGGAATTTCCAAGTTACTTGGTATAATTTAAATAATAAAGTTTAAGGTACCATCAAAAACACTGGGAGCATTTACGGAACATTCCAAACAACCACAGCAAAATTCACATTCTTCACAAGTGCACACGGCACCTATATGGTGAGCCAAAATCAAAATCTCAGTAAATGTGAAATAACCGAACCACAGAATATGTCCTCTGACCACAATGAAATTAATTTAGACACCAGGAACAGAAAAGTACCTGGAAAACTCCCAAATACTCAGAAACTAAACAACATATTTCTGTATAATATGTAGGTAAAAGAAGAAGCAAAAAGAGAATCCAAGAGATATTTGGGGCTAAATACAAATAAAAGCACAGTTCAACCAGAGAAATCAATTAGTAGATGATAGACAGGTAGGCAGGTGGTCAGATAGAAAGACGGGTTTATTGTAACAAATTAGCTTATGCAATTGTGAGTACTTCTAGGCAAATCTGAAACCTATAGGGGTAGTTAGCATGCCATCTGGTAGGTAGGGCAGCCTGGAACTCTGGGGGCAAGAATCAAAGCTGCTCTCCAGATGGGACTTCAGAGAAGCCCTGGCATTTCTCTAAGGCTTTCAACTGACTGAATAAGGCCATCAGACTATCTAGAATGACCTGCTTTCCTGACAAAGTCACCAATTGTAGACTTTGACTGCATTTATAAAATTGCCACAAATGTGTTTGAATAATTGGCATCTGTAGCCCAATCAAATTGACACATAAAATTGATAATCTGAGCAACAAACTAAAATTGGTGAGATGCAGAGAAAGCAGTGCTGAAGAGAAACAGGAAGATCCAAACTTCTATCATAGGAAGGTTGAAAAAGAAACAAGAGTAAAAGGCCATACTGCTATTTCTAAGATGTTTTGGGGGTTTTGTTTTGGGTTCTGGAGATTGAATCTAGAACCTCACACATCAAACAAGTGCTCTACCCCACAGCTGCTTCCCCAACTCTTTACATTTTGAGACAGGATCTCGGTAAATTGCCCAGGTTAATCTTGAACTTGCAATGCTCCTGCATCAGCTTCCTGAAGTGCTGGAATTACAGGCCTGCCAAGTTCAAGGACTTTTTTTTTTTTTTCTTTTTTCTTTTGGTCTTTTCGAGACAGGGTCTCCCTGTAGCCCCAGATGTCCTGGAACTCACTCTGTAGACCAGGCTGGCCTTGAACTCACAAAGATCCACCTGCCTCTGCCTCCCAAGTGCTAGGATTAAAGGCGTGCACCACCACGCCCAGCAAGTTCAAGGACTTTTAATGATGTACAAAACTTTTCAGTTTGGAAAATTCCCAGCTCCAGACTCTCTCTGCTTACATGTTCAGAGATAACTTTCATAGAAATGAGATCTACATGTACCCTTAAAGATAATGCAATCCTTCATTTTCTTTTCTTTTTGTGTGGAGTGTACATATTCTTGTATGCATGCACATGGACCTCTATATATGTGTGTGTGTAGGACAGAAACTGATGTCCAGTGACATCCTCAATGTCTTCTCCATTTTAGCTTCTGAGACAGTGTCTCCCACTGAAGCTGGAGTGCCCTGATTTGGCCAGACTGGCTTGGCAGGATGGCCCAGTGATTCTTCTAGACCTCAATTCCTTCATTTTCAAAACACTCAAAAGTCAGGGAGCTGCGGGGTAGGGAAGATGTGTAAGACCTAGAATTTAGGTCCTGGAGTGCTTGTTACAACACACTGTCTCTTACTGCTGTATGTATTACTAGGAAACCTGCACATCTGGGCCACTACTCTGCATGTAGAAAGCATGTCACCATACTTATCTACTCCTCTTCTTTCATTCTTTAAGAAATTTTTAAATTTTATGATGATAAAACATCAATCTTATGTGTAATGTTTGCTTTCATTTTTTCTGTATTTTTGAGACAGGGTCTCCCTTTAGTCCCTGCTGGCCTGGAGCTCGTTCTGTAGACCAGGCTGGCCTTGAACTTACAGAGATCTACCTGCCTCTGCCTCCTGGGTGCTGGGATTAAAGGCATGCTCCACCACACCCAGCTGCTTTCACTTTTTAAACTCATTCACAGGCTAGCACGCAAGGCAACTTTCAATCAGAGAAACTCCCCTCCCCTGCATATACTCAAAGGCCTACTATGAAAATAAAACGCATATAAACAAAACAAAAATCAACCAAGCAAAACAGGTTGCCTTCTCTGGGCATGTTTTGCTGCTGGCTGATAGGGCCTTTCACCTGGGCGGAACCACAGATGGATTTCAACCTACAGTCATGTGATAAGGTATGTCTGAGTTCTTAATCATATAACTATCTTCAGTAGCCCTGCTTACCAATCATTCATCACTTTATCAATGAAAATATCAGGTAATGTCATCCCATAACAAAATTTTAGCCACAAATGAGTTACATATAGAAAAAAAAACTTTACCCATTTTCTTAAAAACCTTGGTATGTCAAAGTCCAAACTGATAAGAGCAGAACAGGAAAATGTTATTCCCAATACTGTTCTTTCAAAAGAGACGTATTCAAAATGGACATTTTACATTTGTTTTCCTTACTAAGACTTAAAATGTGCCTGTGCTGTATTTAAAGAACACATACATTTTTCTTTTTTTAAAAAAAGCAATATGTTTTCAAAAAGCAATAAATGTCACTGAATTCTAAACAAGGACATTTATCTTTCTAAAGTAAAACAGCTGCATATACTAGCTAGTTAAAATTAGAAAGTTATCTTTAAAATTTGTCTTCTTGAGTGAACATGTCCATAATCACATTTGTAGATGAGTTATTTTTGTTTTATAAAGTTGTCATAAAATTTTTTATTATAAACAAGATGTTCTCAAAAATAATACTTTCATTTTTATAAACATTCAAAATTAAACAAATGAAATAAAAATAGTATTACTGATCTAAGTAAAGTGTCATATGTTAACAAATCCATTTTCAAATAAGAAAGTTTCCTCGTTTTCTTACCAAAATTACCCATGTAATCTGCTTATTCCAGGTTGGATTCTGGCTGCTGGCAGTATAAATCTATCTTAAACATCTTTAGGAAAACTAACCTCCCTGATTTGAAATTTTACTTGAGATTTCCCATGTATTTGGGAAGTAAGTCTACACCATCTGACACTATTTATCTGAAGATTTTCTCAGGTAATTTCATGTGCATGTAAACAATAAATATATTTGATACAGTTACTTCTCCGGAGCCAGGGAGTATGCTGGAGGTGAAAGGACCATGATGCTGATGAAGCACAACAGCATGAATTTCTAGACAGGCTAAACTTGTCCCTTCAAAGCATGCCTGTGAATTCTCTTCTTCACTACTCTTTAAGTGTACATAACCCCTTAAATGTTTTTATGGTTGCCATATTTGCTTAATAACTATTATTAATTACTTGACAAATTAATTTTCCATTTTACTTTGAATATGTCAAGGCTGGAAGAGAGTATCAGAAAGTGACCTGTCCTATCATTATGACTGAGAGAACTGGACTGTGGGAAATATAAGGTCCTTTAAACTTTATTATCTAAGGCAATCAATGGCAACACCAGTTAAAGTAGTTTCATATATATTTTTCATTTGACTTCACCAGGACTGGAGAGATGGTTCAAGTGGCTAAGAATAATGGCTGCTCTTACAGAGGACCTGGGTTCAATTCCCAGCACCTACATAGTGGTTAACAATTGTCTTTAACTCCAGTTCCAGGGGATCTGATGCCTTATGACGATGCCTCTTCGAGCACTGTGTGCACTTACATACATCCAGGCAAAACAATAAATAAGCTTTTGGGTTTTATGAGGTCCCACTTGTCAACTGTTGACCTTCTTTCCTGCTCATCTGCTGTCTGATTTAGAAAGTCTTGTCCTATGTCTATGTCTTTTTTTTTTAATTAATCACAAATAAGTTTATTATTACATATCCATCAGTGCGGCTTTCAATACCACTTGAAACATGGATATCACCCTAGAGACGATCAGTTTTTCAGTGCTTATTTGATACATATGACTGCAGAGCCATTATAAATTACTAAGGAGTTATTTGGTTAAAAAATAAACAATAAATCATACTACCCATACAAATCAACTCTTGATACTGGACAAGAGTTTAACAGTATTTATCTGGTAATTCCTAGGTTAACTGGAAAACATCATGGAGATATATATCATAATCTTTTTATATTGGTGCAACCTTGTATCTTTTTTGCAGATAGTTTTATAAAGTAATTCATTATTATAGCAGGTAGTTTGATGCAAAGATTGTACATAATTTATGAAATTCCAACAAACTTCTAAATATTTTAAATTAAACCAATTACCAATGAAAATCCCTACTGACACATAATTTAGTTTGTAAAATCTGTTTTCTGGAAAAAAAAATCTGTATTTATGCCTATGCCTATGTCTTGTAGGTTGTTGCCAACATTTTCTTCTATCACCTTCAGGGTTTCAGGTTTCATGTTGAGATCTCTGATCTACTTGCAGTTTATTTTTGTACAGGGTAAGAGGTAGGGGTTTAATTTTGTTCTTCTATAAATGGTGGTCCAGTTTTGCCAGCACCATTTGCTGAAGATGCTATCCTTCCTCCATTGAGTTTTTTTTTTTTTCCCCTTTGTCAAATATGAGGTGGCTGAAATTGTATAAACTCAAGTTTGGATCTTCAATTTTGTTTCATTGGTCAATGGGTCTGTTTTTGTGCCAGTACCAGGCTGTCTTTATGACTATGGCCCTGTAATATAGCTTGAAGTCTGGTAGAGCAATCCCCCCTGTATTGCACTTTTCGCTCAGGGTTGCTTAAGCTATTTGGGGTCTTTTGTTTTTCCATATGAATTTAAGGACTTTTTTTTCCAAGTCTGTGAAGACTTTCTGTGAAGAAACTCATGGGGATTTTGATTGGAATTGTGCTGAAGCTGCATATCAATTTGGGTAAGAAGGACATTTTTACTATATTAATTTTCCAATCCATGAGCATGGGAGGTCTTTCCATCTTTTGATGTCTTCTTCAATCTCCTTCAGGGGTTTAAGATTTTTGTTGTAGAGATCTTTGGTATCTTTGGTTAGATTTGTTCTCAGGTAGGTGTGTGTGTGTGTGTGTGTGTGTGTGTGTGTGTGTGTTTTGAGGCTCTTATGGGTGGGAAGGTCTTCTTATATTCCTTCTTCCACTTGTTTATTGTTTGTGTAAAGAAAGGCTACTGTTTTTCTAGGTTATTTTGTATCCACACTTACTGAACTCTTAATCATTTCTAGAGTTTTCTGGTGGGTTTTGCTCCCTTAGGTAACTATCATATCATCAGCAAAAAGGGATTTTTTTTTTTTTTTTTTTTTTTGGTCTTTTCGAGACAGGTCTCCTATAGCCCCAGCTGTCCTGGATTCGCTCTGTAGACCAGGCTGGCCTTGAACTCACAAAGATCCGCCTGCCTCTGCCTCCCAGGTGCTAGGATTTAAAGGCGTGCACCACACGCGCTGGCAACAAAAGTATATTTTCACTTACTTATTTTGATTGTATCCTTTATTTTTATTTTTTTTAATTTTATTTATTTTGGTGTGTGTATGAATGTACTGTCTGCATGCTCCGTGCAATGCCACGGAGGTCAGAAGAGGGTGTCGGACTCCCCTGGAACTGGAGTTCTCCTGGAATTGGAGTTTCAGACGGTTCTTGGCTGCTATGATGGATCGAACCCCACTAGGCCATCTCTCCAGCCCTCGATTAGTACTCCTTTAATTTCTTTCTCTTGTCTTATTGCCCTACAATCACTTCAAGCACTGTGTTGAAGATCGAGTGGTGATAAGGGCAGCCTTGCCGGGTTCCCCCTTTAAGGGAAAGGTTCCAATTTTCTCTACTTTAGGATGAGTTGGCAGTGGGTTGCTATATGGATTTGATCATGTTGAGGAATGTTCCCTTCAGTCTAATTCCCTCTAGAATTTTAAGCATGAAAGGATGCTAGATCTTGTCAAAGGCCTTTTCTGCGTCAATTGAGATGATTGTGTTTTTGTCTTTCAGTCCATTTATGTGTTTTACGATATTTATTGATTTACGTATGTTGAACCATCTCTGCATCTCTGGTATGAATCCAACCTGATCATGATGGATGATCTTTTTGATGTGGGTCTGTATGCAATTTACAAGTATTTTGTTGAGAATTTTTGCCTCTATGTTCATTAATGAGATGGGTCTATGGCTTCCTTTTTTGGTTGTATCTTTGCCTGGTTTTGGTATTAGAGTGATGCTGGCTTCATAGAAGGAATTTGGGAGAATTCCCTCTGTTTGGATTCTTCTGAACAGTTTGAGCAGTAATGGTTTTAAGACCTCTTTAAATGTTTTATAGAATTCTGCTGTGAAATCATCTGGGCCTGGGTTTTTTTTCTTTTTTAATTGGGAGGTTTTTTTATTACATCTTCAATTTCCTCAAATATTATGGGTCTGTTTAAACTGTCAATCTCTTCTTAGTTAAGCTTTGTTGGTTCCCAGGATTTCAGATATTCATCCATTTCTCTTAGGTTTTCAAACCTAGTATAGGTTTTTGAAGTATTCTTATATGATTGTCTGGATCTTTGCCTTGTCTGTTGTGATGTTTCCCCTTTCATCATGAATACTATTGAATTGGAGTTGTTCTTTCTTCCTTTTGGTTAACTGGGCTGGAAGTCTGTTTACCCTTTCAAAGAACCAACTTTTGGATTCATTGATTCTTGTATTGTTTTCTTTGTTTCTATTTCATTGATTTCGCTCTGATTTTTGTTATTTCTTCCTGTCTGTTGGGTTGAGGGTTCATTTCTTGTTGTCTCTCAAGTGTTTTTAGCTGCAGTGTTAAATTGTTTATTTGTTCCCTTTCTGTTTTTTTTGATGTAGGCACTTAGGGCTATAAATTTCCCTCTTAAGACTGCTTTAAAGTGTCCCACAGGTTTCGTTGTGTCGTAATGTCTTTTTCATTCAGTTCCATGAATACTTTTATTTCACTCTTTATTTCTTCCCTGAACCATTCATTATTCAGGAGTGTGTTGTTTAGTATCCATGTGTTCTTTTAGCTAGTAGGGCTTATTCTGGTGTTCATATTGAGCTTTATTGCACTGTGTTCTGATAGAATGCATGAAATAATTTCGATCCTTTTGTATTTGTTGAGATTTCTTTTGTGTCCCAGTATGTGGTCGAATTTAGAGAATGTTCCATGAGGTGCTGAGTAGAAAGTATATTCTCTGGTGTTTGGGTGGAATAGTCTGTAGATGTCTGTGAGGTCCACTTGGTGTATTGTATTGTTCAGTTCTGATGTCTCTATTTTTTTTTTCCTGTTGTTCTATCCAAGAGGCTCAGTGGAATATTGAAGTCCCCCACTATTAGTGTGCTGGGATTAATCTGTATCTTCAGGTCCTGCAGAGTAGTGTGTATAAAGTTAGGTACACCAGAGTTTGGTGCATAAACATTTAGGATTGTGAAGTGAAGAGAAAACCTACAGACTGGGAGGAAATCTTCACCAGTGGTACATGACAGAGCATTAACATCCAGAATATATAGACTACTCAATAAAAACAAAGAAGTAAGAAAACAAATGACCAACTCAAAAGATGGAGTAAAGAGATGAACAGAGACTTCACCAGTGAGGAAGTAAATATGGCTAAGAAACATCTTTAAAAGTGTTTGACATCATTAATAATTAAGGAAATGCAAATTAAAACCACTCTCAGATATCACTGCACTCCAATAAGCCTGGCTAAGATCAAGAAAACAATAGACACCTAATGCTGGAGAGGTTGTGGGGAAAGGGGAACACTCATCCACTGCTGGTGGGAATGTAAACTTGTACAACCATTATGGAAAGCAGTGTGGAGAACCCTTAAAAGACTCAAAATGAGCCTACCACCTGACCCAGTCATACCACTCCTGGGTATATACACACAAGACTCATCCTACTGCAAAGATACATGCACATCTATGTTTATTGCAGCTCTCTTCACAATAGGGAAGAGCTGGAAGCAACCCAAATGCCCCTCAACAGACGAGTGAATAACAAAAATGTGGTACATCTACATAATGGAGTAGTATTCAGTGGTAAAGAAAGATGACATCATGAACTTTGCAGGTAAATGGCTGGAACCTGAAGCCATTATGCTAAGTGAAGTAACATAGTCCCAGAAAAACAAATGGTGAATGTCTTCCCTTTTGTGGATGCTAACACTAAATCCCCAGTTGAAAGACAAGCTGAACAACATTATTGTTATATTTCTTTTTATCTGAAAGCAACTGTGTTGTTATAATGTAAATCTCTTTTTTTAAAAATATTTTTATTTATTTTTGTATGTGTATGAATGTACTGTCTGCATGTAGGTTTGCGCACCCGTGTCGTGCAATGCCGCGGAGGTCAGAAGAGGGTCTCGGATTCCCCTGGAACTGGAGTTCTCCTGGAATTGGAGTTTCAGACGGTTCTTAGCCGCCATGTGGGTGCTGGAGATTGAATTCAGGTCCTCTGCAAGAGCAGTCGGTGCTCTCAACCGCTAGGCTATCTCTCCAGCTCCATAATGTAAATCTCTTAACGGGCTCTAGAATTGATCTACCACTTATTTTCAGACTCTGTAATTAAGGTATATGGGTAGAAGGCATGTATTCATAATTTAGAGTAATATAAAATTAAAGGGGGTATATTAGTCACTTTTCTGTTGCTGTGATAAAGCACCATGACCAAGGAACTTATAAAAGGAAGAGTTTATTTGAGCTTACGGTTGGCGGTTCCAGGGAATTAGAGTCCATTGTGGCGGGAGGCGTGGTGGCTGGATCTGGAGCAGCAAACCGAGGGTCACATCTCAAAGAGCACAGGAAAAACAGAGAGCAATTGTAGACCACAGAGGCTTGTTAAAACTCACTAAGCCTGCTCCCAGTGACACACTTCCCCCAGCATGGCCACACCTTCTAAGGCCTCCAAAAACAGAACCACCAACTGCAGACAAATGTCTGAATACTTACAGCCTATGGGGGACACTCATGCAAACCACCACAGGGGGAAATGTGAATTCCTAAACATAAAAAAAAAGACTGAGAGAAAGATGCAGGACATGTATGGCAGAATGCATGAACTGACATAGGGTGGGAGGAAGGGAAAGGGGAATATATCTAAATTGAACTGAAAAAAAAATGATGTCTGAAATACAGAAACCATCAATAAAAGTATTATATTAAAAAAAGAAATTTAAAATAAAAATAAATATCCAGTAGCCATATTGTTAGTAATAGCATTGGTATTATTAATATTATTTCCATTTTAAATAACTTTGCTGTTACTTGGAGCTACAATTTCAAAAAAGAACCAAAAAAACCCCCATAAATAAGATATCTTTTTAAAAAGATAGTATCATTTGACTTTACCAAAACTCCACCAAGACAAGAACAGTACTAATCTCATCTAAAGATATGGAAATAATCCAAAAAACACTGATTTATATTGATCTCATTTGTAAACCTGGGTTCTTCATGGATCATAGTTGTGTCTAAACTGAATAACATTCACTATTTAAATATACTAAAAAAAATACTTATTGGCACTCACAGACTTGTGTTTGTGTGAGCCACTATTCCATTTGCTCCAGCAATTTGTTACAAGTTTTATAACTGTATAAAGGAAAATAACATATATGGCAATTTCAAACCTTCATATCTATTCATAGTACTCCAATCCAAGAATGTCAAAAAAATCCAATATTCTCCCAACTTTGAATCTTTCAAATTGACTTATTCAATTTGAAAAAGGTTGATCTTTGTTTACTGGTACACTTGACTAACATATAAAGTGAGTTATATTTATATTTTATTACCCTAAAAGGTCCCTCATGATCTGTACCCAGCCTGCCTTTCCAGCTTCATTTCCAACTGCACCCATTCTTTTAGTCACAGATTTCTCCTCAGGTACACTCTGTACTTTTGGTTTCCTCTGCTGGAAATTCCCTTCCCCACCCAATTCTTATTTAAGCCCTACTCCTTCTTAAAGGACCCTATCTACTTGCATATATTCAGATTTCCAGATCCATAAAATTGAAATGAATCTCTCTCTCCCACATGAAGCTACCGTATTTTCTCTCTATGTTTCATATGGAGCTTGCTGTGCACAATGGCTACCTAATCAGGCTCAGCTTGAAGCTTTATGGGCAAGGGTAGTGTCTTTATCTTTATATCAACCACATGGCATTGTAGATACTGTTTGCTAAATGCAGAGTACCTAGCAAACAGAACTCTGCCTTACTAAAGGTTTTCATCATGTTCCTTAATTTGTCATCTTGGCTCCCTTTATATTAGGAGGGTGAGCTCTCAAAACAAAACCTAATGGTGGCACTCAATTGAAAACCTTGATGTTGTTCTCCACCATCTAAAGGATAAAGTAAAGGTTTCAAGCATTTTGAGCAAGGCCCACCATAACCTGCTTCCAGCCTACTTCTCTAATAGTTTTTACCAAAATTTCTAGAGACGTGCATCTCTGTCATGGTGGCAAACTCTCCCTACGCCCTCATACCCATTATCTCTGCATCCTTGATACCCTATTCAAACATCTTACCCTGTAAACTTTATCCCAGGGGAATTAGAATATGGTGGCTAAGTCAAATATATTTGTATTTGATTCCAAAGTGCCCATTACTGAAATTGTAATCTGGAGCAGTTGAATCATAAAAACACAATTAGAGAAATGTGGGAAAGCTCTCTAGATTCACCATTCTTACCCTTTTCTTCTTGTAATTCAAGTCTGCTCCTGTGTTAAAGTGAGTAAGTTTTATACTTTCTGCAAAACTAAGAATCAACATTGGACTCTAAGCTGTAGGTTCTTTATAGGTATGATTAAGTTCCCAAGCTTAAATAAGCTTTAAACTTTTCTCTTCTAGGTATTTCTTCATTATATGCTTAAATATGAAAGTACAGTACATAACATTTTAAAATTCTTTTTTCTGCTTAGAAAAGTACATCTCAGCAAAGATGTACACGTTTTCATGTTTACTTGCTTCATGTACCTTCTTTGGTCAAATACCTATTCTGAGTCTATGACCATTTTTTTAAAAAGCACTTTATTATTTTTATTTCGTGTATATGAGCATATTACCTGCATTTTTGTAAGTGCACCCATATCATGCAATGCTAACAGAGGTCAGAAGAGGGTGTTGGATCACTGGAACTGGAGTTACTGACAGTTGTTAGCTACCATGTGGGTGCTTGGAATTGAACCCAGGTCCTCTGCAAGAACAGCCAGTGCTCTGAACCGTTGAGCCATCTCTCTAGCCCCCATAACCATTTAATATTAGCTTTCTTATTTTGCTGAAGCACTGAGAATTATTACAATTGGCTGACACATCATAAAAATAAAGCTAGCTGGGCAAGAAAAGAGACACTTTAACTTGGTCGCCTTAAAGGACAATTGTCTTCTGCCATCATCTGAGTCTAGTATTAAAAACCAAAAGACTCTGTATTCCAACTTACTTATTACCTTTATTTACTTTATTCTTCTATGCTCCCAATATACATGAAATGGTTAATAACAAGGATATTATCATTACAAATCATTGACTGTAAAAGGTGTTATTAAAGACTTTTTTTTTTGAGACAGGGTCTCCCTGTAGCCCCAGGCAGTTCTGGAACTTGCTTTGTAGACCAGGCTGGCCTTGAACTCACAGAGATCCACCTTCCTCTGCCTCTGGAGTGCTGGGATTAAAGGCATGCACCACCATGCCCAGCTTTTACTAAAGACTTTTACCAATCTAGTTTACTGTAAGCACATTTTGTTCCAAAACTCTTATACTATATTACCATGGGCTAAAACAATAATAAATTAAATAATAATAATTGATAAGCTACCTGTGAATATAACAATGAGCCTAAGAGTAACTAATTAAGGCTGATGCATGAAATGCTGTCTTCGCCTTCAAACCCCGGGCCATTACCCAGTGCCATGAGGATCAAAGCCTCAGCTTCTATCACAATGAATGTACTTTCACTGGTCTGCACTTGACATTTTTTTGTAGGTAACTAGGCAAGTGCACACACAAACTTCACTTAAAACTAAGTCTTACCAAACTGCAGCAGGATATAGAATACAAAGACCTCTAACACTAGCTTTGTCCCAGGCCTACACAATACTTGACTGAACACTCTGAAGCCAAAGCAAGGGCTTTACTTTCAACTGCTTAACAAAGCTGGGCTTTAAGCTATTTTAAGTTACTGTAAATATTTTGAATAAATACGCATATCTGGAAATTTTTTTATGAATTTGTAATGATTAATAAAACTGAAAAACTAAACACTTATATAAAAGGAAGAGGAAATTGGGAAGAAGCTATTTCATAACCTTCAAAGTTAAGAAAACATTCTTTTTTATTAGAATCAAGAAAATCAAATATATAGCAAAGAACAAATCTAACTTCCTATATGTTGAGTAATACAAATCTTTATCTAATGAATTTCTAAAGTAAATAAAGAATACAAATTTAAAAAAACAATTCAGCAAGTTCACTCATATGCCAATCAATACCTGTCTTCAGCCTTAAGAAAAGCACTTTTCAGTCTTAACAGAAATTGGTTGATTACCATATAATTTTGAGACTTTTTAAACAAGGTAACTAAAGGTGCAATGAAATCAACACCACACATTTAAAATGGAAAGAAGACTAAGTTAACACAGGTAGGAATTACCAAAAACAGGAAAATATACTAGGGGGTATTTTTAAAAAAACAATTTGAGGAGAAAAAAGTATATAAATGATTACATTAAAAAAAACCTGGCAACCCACTAATATGCTTCAAAGTACAAAATGGAAATCATAGTTAAGGTTTAATACTTACACAGGCACATTTAAATAGTGAATACTTTTAATATATATATTTGCATATATAAAATAAATGGACTGAGGAAAAACACCCATTCCTTTAGATGATTTATATTGATGAGAGAATATATTAATGTTTCTTAAATTGTAAAAGTTAGTTGAAATTTGTATTTCCTTTTTAAAATTTTTTTTTATAATTTTTTTTAATTTCATTTATTTCTGTATGTGTATGAATGTACTGTCTGCATGTAGGTTTGTGCACCCGTGTCGCGCAATGCCATGGAGGTCAGAAGAGGGTCTCAGATTTCCCTGGAACTGGAGTTCTCCTGGAATTGGAGTTTCAGACGGTTCTCGGCCGCCATGTGGGTGCTGGGGATCGAACCCAGGTCCTCTGTAAGAGCGGTCGGCGCTCTTAACCGCTAGGCCATCTCTCCAGCCCAATTTTTTTCTTTTGAGATGGGCTCTTGCCATGTATCCCGGGCTGGCCTTGAGCTCATGTCTGGCCTTGAGCTCATTCATTATCCTCCTGCTTCAATTTCCCAGATGCTGGGATTACAGGCATAAGCCAACATACATACCTAAAAAAGCATTTCTAGGGCTGAGCATGGTGGTACATACCTTTAATCCCAGCACTCGGTAGGCAGAGGCAGGCAGATCACTGTGAGTTCAAGGTCAGCCTGGTCTACAGACGGAGACCCAGGGCAGCTGGGGCTAAGGGAGACCCTGTCTCACTCTCAACCCCGCCCCCCCCCAAAAAAAGCATTTCTAAACCACCTGCTGGGGGGGGGCGGGTACCTACTGGTGTTATTTTGCTAAAAGATCATGCTGTCCAACTGCCTTCTAAATATTTATGTTTATGCCCATAGATGTGCACTGCTCTCAACCATGGTCAAAAAGCTTCTTTCTGCAATGGGGAGAGGTTAATGTAGAGACTCACAAATGGTCAAAGTGTTGAGAATAAGAGACTGAGTACTCAGTCCAAATGGGAACTCTGTATCAACCCATTCTCCCAAGACTTAGGGAACACCACAGAAAAGGAGGCAGAAGGAGCTTAACAGTTGGAAGAGTGAGGAGTGCTGTGAAATGCTATCTTCTGGACACAACATGGTTACTCCCTCATGAACTCATATCAGCTATGGCTACTGTATAAGATCAATACAGTCAAACTTCCAGACAGAGGAGGGCCTCACAAGTGGCAGTAGATGGCTACTGGTAGATTTCTTCTGGAAGTGTGGCCACTGATAGACTGTTCATGTTCCAGTGGATACCCCACACCCATGTGTACCTGGGCAACACTAACTGGAGTCAGCTGAGTATAAAAACACAAAGAAAGAGAGCATGAAGTTAGGAGGGGACATGTTTGAGGAAAAGTGGGTGTTGGATATGATCAAAATACATTGCATAAATGCATAAAGTTCTCAAAGAATAAATGAAAATATTTAAGAAAGACTGCTCAACAGTTTGTTATATTTCTCTCACTTCATTAGTCATATGGCCACTCAGAGCTACAAAGAAGAGTGAATGCCTTTTTGCTAGGCAATCATGGGTTCAGTTAAACAGAGTCCCTATACTAAGGAAAAGGGAAGGGCAGAAGATGATTGGCTGTCCTTAACTCATCCACATACCTCATGGCTCCCCACTATAAGGCCATAAATGAATGATCACCAGACATAAGCCAGGCCGTAAGATTCTGTCTCTAGGTGTTCAAATTTGAGACACAAATCAAGTCAGTTTCTCTCTGGATCTGACAGTCAAGAGAAGGCCAACTATATCCCTATAGAAAAAAGCATTTATAGGAAAAAAAAAAAAAAAAAGAACAAAATAACAGTGGAAATCAAAGTCTGAGGCTTCAGAGGCAAAGAAGACCCAACTTTCTGACAACTTGCTTTCTAGGAGGATCATAAGCAATTCTTTTATCTGGGTTGTACACAACACTCCTATCTTCATAAAGAAATTCCTTTATTTCAGTTAATATGCATTTCTATTCCTTATAAGGAATTGATCTTGAAGGTGCCTAATTTGAAAGTTCTGATTTAATGTAATGAGCATGTGAAGTGTTTCTGCAGCACCTTTGAAACTAGTGGAAGATGTCTAGTGTTATCTCCCCTGCTTGCATAAAGACTAATAAGAGTTTGAAGTTTAGAACATTTTACATTTGAGAAGCCTTAAATAATTAGAAATGCATATCTTTTTATTAAAATATTTATTGTTTGTGGTATGAATGTTTGCCTGCATGTATTTAAGTGCACCCATGTTGTAAACTGTCTACGAAGGTCAGAAGAGGGTATTGGATTCCCCTGGAACTGGAATTATGGACAGTTGTTAGCCACCATGTAAATGGTTCAATTCGAACCCAGGTTCTTTACAAAAGCAGCCAGTGCTCTTAACCAATAAACCATCTTTCCAGCCCCTATAGCCTTCTTTTAAAATATTTGAGTAATAAAAAAAAAAACAAAAAACTAAATTAGCCGAGTGTGGTGGCGCAAGCCTTTAATCCTAGCACTTGGGAGGCAGAGGCAGGCAGATTTTTGTGAGTTCAAGGCCAGCCTGGTCTACAGAGCGAGTTCCAGGACAGCTGGGGCTACAGGGAGACCCTGTCTTGAAAAAAGACCAAATAAAAAATATTTGAGTAATGATAATTATATAGTCTTTGCTGCATCTCTTTGCTCTGTAGGAAGGAAAAGATGCCAGAGAGATGATGACTAAATTTATTATGAAGTCACAAGTATTCCTGGCAATTCCTGGTTAACAGACTGGAGTAGCTTGCATCACTGTTCCCAACCATTTAAATGTCACTTGATTGACACCACATCACTTGCTCACTGAATGACATGAAGAAGTGATATTAGTTTACTGATATATGTGAAGCGATACATGTCACTTTAAAGCAGTCCTTAAGAGCTAACATGATTCTGTTATCATTCTTTTCCCTCTGTCATATTAAGCAAACATGGAAAGAAGCTGCTCCTTCATTCTGAGCCCTAGAATGAAGACAATGTGGGACATCCTCACAGCTTATCACCAGCCTGTGCCAGTTGTTTTAAGCTACTGAGATTTTTATTTATGTATTTATGTTTGCGTTTGCCTGAATTTATTTTTTTTAAGTGTATTAGTTTAGTGTATGTGGATGTACTTGCCTATGCAGTTACAGATGGAGGCTAGAAGCTAGTGCCTAGATGTCTTCCTCAATGCCTTTTTCACCTTATTTCTTGAGACAGGGTCTTTCAGTGAACCTGGAGCTCCCTGCTAGAAAAATTCCATGCCAATCTATCTTGAGCTGGGGACATCCAACCTGGTCCTATTCAACCTCACTCTAGGCTCCACAGAGACACAGACTATACAGCCTGAGTTCTGGCTTTGCTACTTTATACGCAGGGACATAAGGCAATTCACTTCACCTGTGGTGGTGCACACCTTTAATCCTAGCACTTGGGAGGCAGAGGCAGGCGGATCTTTGTGAGTTCAAGGCCAGCCTGGTCTACAGAGTGAGTTCCAGGCCAGCCTGGTCTACAGAGTGAGTTCCAGGACAGCTGGGACTACAGGGAGCCCCTGTATCAAAGACCAAAAAAAAAAAAAAAAAAAAAAAAAGTCCAGTGTTTTTGGTTTGTTTTGCTTGCAAATACAAGGATAATAATACAAAGTATATCTTGTAGCTTTGTTGTGGGAATAAAATTTTGGGGAAAACTTGACCTGGCAAAGTGCCTAGCTCTGCCAGAGAAGTTCAATTAAATGTCTGTGGAAAAACAGATGGGTAGACAAAAGGCAAATGAACGTAGGGACTCAATGTGCAAAATAAAAAAGGTGTCTAAAGGATGGAAAATTTTCTGAAGAGTTAGAGAGGAAAAAGACAGAAAGAAAAGCCATGAACAAAATCACCAACCATAATTTTCCCTCAGGCTCTTACACAACTTTACGTGCTTTGTGTAAAACAAAGAAATCTGAATATCAGGAGTGTTCATCTCCTCCTTACCTTACTCCAGCTCTACTTACCTATTTAATTTACAGGTGCATGTACAATGAGCATCCCAGGACACCAAGAAAGCAACCAGTATTTCAAAGTTCTTCAGTGTAAATACATTTGTTCTAGTATAGAGAACACTTCACAAATGCTAATTGACTTAAAGAATGTTTTTCTATGGATAGATGCAATAATACACTCTATTCCCTATAAACAACTGACGCAGCAAGATCAATACATTGTAATTCTCAAGGGCAAAATAAATAAATAAATAAATATATTCTTTTTTTTTTTTTTTGTCTTTCCAAGACAGGGAATAAATATATATATTCTAAAGGCATGAAAATTTCTCTTGTCCCTTTTGACAGGACAATCTTTCCCCACATATGTTTCATGGCTTCCTGTCTGCCATACAGAATTTAATTATAAAAACAGTAGAGCTGTCATACCTCTGGAGTATGTGCCTCAAGTTCAAGGTTTTGGAGGTTTTATTTCAAAGGTGATCCCTTGAATATGGATTAACCGGTTCTCAACGAACTGACTGGGCATTTTTAAAGTGGTATACTATTTCAAACAGCCCAAGAAGCAGTTTTGTTGAAAATATCCAAAATTCCTGCTATAAAGATCCAAATGGAATGGAAAAGGAACATTGCCAGAAGTACTAAACTATGATATGGTTTATATTACAACTGATACTATTCCAAAATTTTAACCGTAACAGGTAAAGACAGTGAAACAAACCATCTAGTCGACTTTTGCAACATTAAAGAACTGAACTTAATGCAAAAGTGTTATAGTGGCTCCAAAAGATGGTCTATCTTACCAGAATTAGGGTGCCACATATGAAATTAGTGGTATTTTCTTTTCCTTTTTTTTTTTTTTCTTTTTTTCTTTTTTGGTCTTTTCGAGACAGGGTCTCCCTGTAGCCCTAGCTGTCCTGGAACTTGCTCTGTAGACCAGGTTGGCCTTGAACTCACAGATATCCACCTGCCTCTGCCTCCCAAGTGCTAGGATTAAAGGCGTGCGCCACCACACCCGGATTGGTATTTTATTTTCTATATACCCCATGGTGTCCTCAAATTCATGTCTGCTACCTCAGCCTCCCAAATGTTCGAATTATAAGCATGGCCTACCACCTCTGGATCTCTTTTGCTTTGGATGTTTTCTGAAATATATATTGCTTATTTCATATCTTAGGAACTTTGCATTAATATCTAATAGAGCAACTGCCAGAATAAATTATATTTGCTTACAATTCTTATTTTTACATTACTATTTTAGTGTGTTTTATTATACTAACAGAATACTTGAGACTGGGTGATTAGTTCTGAAGGCTGAGAAGTCTAAGGGTAAGAAATCTGTAACTTGTGAGGACCTTCTCTCTGTGTCCCATGATTGAAAGCAGATGTAGACAAGAGAATATGTTTTTATGTGTGTACCTGTGTGAGTGAAAGAGAGGACAGGGGAGGCAAGCCCTTTATCAGTAATCCATGGCCAAGATAACTAGATCACTCTTAAACGAATCATATTAACTAGCATGACTACCCTCATGACTTAGTCACCCCTTAAAGAACCCATCTTTCAACAATGCTACATTGGGGATGAAGTTCTTCTAATTCATGAACTCTGGGGGACATATTCAAACCACACCACTTGTACTATGAACATTTGCAGATAGTAATCATGTCTCTGTATTTTCCTGCTCCCCAAGCCTAGCACATAGCAGTTGTTCCACAGTGGCTAGCAGCAGCAATAGGAGTTACATATATTTGAGATTGGAATGATCAGTTAAGAAAATAGAGTGGCTAGTTAGGAGAAGTACATAAAAATAAGTATCAAGTTCTTGTAAAAGGAACGTAACATTATTAAAACCAGGACTGATCTAAAACTTAGTATGTGCCATCCAACCAAAACATTTCCTGAAAATACATTTGGACCACGATTACTGCAGACCACAGAAATAACTGCAAGTCTTCTTTATTTGCAGGCCAATTATCCAGTATTTCAGGTGTGTTTATCTATTTTTCTCCTTTTTTAATTATCTGCTTCAGTCAACACCTAGAGGTAAAAGAACGTAATGAAGCAGAGGGCGCCTTGCTTGTGAATGTTCTGAGGAGATAACACAGGCATCATGCTGGAGATGCTGCTAAGGGTAAACCTGGCTCACTGGGATGCCTGGGGATTTTGAGCTTTTGTAGTTTACTATCTCTTAAAAAGCACATTATCATTTGTTATCCTTCAATTTTCTGAAATTTAAGTATTAGACTAACATTTTGAATCTGCTAAAAAAAAAACAAGCTTAGGTACTATGGAAAACTATACTTTCTAAGTATGATTATAAATAAAACCAGAACACGAATATGGTAAGACTCAAAAATTCTCTAAGTTAGAGCAGTCTAGAAAACTGGGAGGGGAAAATAATGCAAAATTCCGTAAGATATCCTAACAAACTCAACAAAGGAAGATGAGAGATTAGATTATTGACAGCTCTTTTAAGTGTTCAAGCCTTGGGGGTCATGAATATGTTACTAATAACTTTATATTAACACTTGTTTCACAATTTAAAGTTTAAATGATTCATAAGATCTTCATCCTCAACTTTAAATTTTATTTATTTTTTATGTATATGAATGTACTGTCTGCATGCAGGTCTGTGCACCCGTGTCGTGTAATGCCACGGAGGTCAGAAGACGGTGTCAAGATTCCGCTGGAACTGGAGTTAAAGACGGTTCTCAGCCGCCATGTGGGTGCTGGGGATCAAATCCGGGTCCTCTGTAAGAGCAGTCAGCCCTCTTAACCACTAGGCCATCTCTCCAGCCCGTCATCCTCAACTTTAATATTCATATCTCACTACCTGGTGCCGTCACTATAGGAAGTTATCTCATATTTATTCAACCAAACACCACTCGTGAGTAAAATACAAGTTCTACTTAATTTCATAAAATAAGAAACCTGCTTCATGAAAAAGGAATTGGAGTCAACTAAAAACATCAGGTAAATAGAACATGGATGATAAATTTAGAATCTGCTCAAACACCAAGATGATGCACACCTGCACCCTTGAAAGATTACTGTGAAATCTTTAGGATTGTGATTTGAGAGTAGGTGTCCAGCTTTCTTTGATTTGTATTTTAATTTAATAAAAAAATTGAGGCTGGGAGTGGTGGCACATGCCTTTAATCCCAGCACTCGGGAGGCAGAGGCAGGCAGATCTTTGTGAGTTCAAGGCCAGCCTGGTCCACATAGTGAGCTCCAGGTCAGCTGGGACTAAAGAGAGACCCTGTCTCAAAAAGATAAAAAGATTAAAAAAAAAAATAGAAAAAAAATTATAATGGATAACAGATACTATACAATGAAAGACAGTAAGTTCATAATGATTATAGTCATTACAATAAACAACTGATTTTTCACAGTCTGCTTGTCCCATCTGATTTTAACGTTCAGCCATACATTATAAATCGGCAGATAGATGCTAGAAATAAGCAGAGCAGAAAACTATTGGGTTAACATGACTGACTTGCAGCTGCTCGGCTCCATCTACAGGCAGAAAGGGTTCATTACAGGTAAGCTAAAAAAGACTTTCTGAAACTTAAATAAATATCAACTATCCCAACTTTTAACCAACCTTGCACATTAGAACAAATGAATGCAGTAAATTGTTTCTTATGACCTTATAACAAACATTCTCATTAACTTAGTGGGGCCTTTTATGAGATGATCATAATATGCAAACAAGCTCTGATTTAATCTGTTAATAGCACATATCTTTTTTTTTTTTATGTGTATGAATGTACTGTCTGCATGTAGGTTGGTGCACCTGTGTTGTGCAATGCTGCTGAGGTCAGAACAGGGTGTCAGATTCCCCTGGAACTGGAGTTAAAGATGGTTCTTAGCCACCATGTGGGTGCTGGGAATTGAACCCGGGTCCTCTGCAAGAGCAGTTGGTACTCTTAACCGCTGAGACATCTCTCCAGCCCAGCACACATTTTTTTAAAAACATTGAGTATTCAAATGTCCTATTTTCCTCCTTCTAAAATTACTTGATTCTCAAAATACTAACCTTTTTATTGTTTTCAAAATTTAAACAAGTTCAGTTAATACAAATGTTTTTTTTTTTGTTTGTTTGTTTTTGTTTTTTGGTCTTTTTGAGACAGGGTCTCCCTGTAGCTCCGGCTGTCCTGGAACTCACTACTGTAGTCCAGGCTGGCCTTGAACTCACAAAGATCCACTTGCCTTTGCCTCCCAAATGTTTAAACCTTGTTATACTGCAAGATCTGAGGTGACCCCATGAAATATCCTTAGTCTTATTATTCTGTACCCCAGAAGAAGTAACCAAGGATGTGTGAATCTTATCCCTGGATGCGCACTAGAATATTTTGAGGGCTTTTGTATAATACTTCTGTCTTAAGTTAAAGTCTGATCTTAGAAGTTAGAGAGGTGGTTCCTGTTAGAGGATGAGGAGAAAAGTGACCAAAATGGGGGAAATCAGGACTCCTAGGTTATAGAAACTCTTCCTTAGTATGTATATGTGTGTATATATATATATATATATATATATATATACTAAGAAATAAAGTTCACATAGATATATTCTGGATGCATATTATAATTTTAAAAAGTAAAACAAAAATAGATGTGCCTAAACTCCAGCTCAGATCAAATAATGCAGAATCTATAATGTCAGTATTTTTGTAAGCTCTGTCAGTTAATCTACTGTGAACTTGGGAGCAAAAATCTTCCCCATAACGAGTCACAGTATTTTCATTTATTTATTCATCTATACTTTCTATAAACTCTAATGACCAATCAATATATGCTCACATACAGGCTCTGAGAATGTAAATATAAATAAGATATCTCTCCCAAAGGAGCTCAGTTTAGGTAGGCAAATTAATAAATCCCATGTGAAAACACAAGCAAGTTACTTACAGGATCTAGAAAAAAAATGATTTGTTAAGGGAGGACTTGTTTGATTTCATTCATCTATACAGACGTTTCAGTACCTATGATGTTTGACCATGAAGACACAAACAACTGGACACAATCACTGCTTCAAGAAAATCTAAGAGTACACAAGGAAGTGCACCCTTATAATTCACTGTCATACTTTATATTATGTAATACTTAATATCATTGAAATGTGAGAAAGTTCTAATCAGAATTCCCCAAAGAGAGAGAGAATGGCGCACTGATTTGCTAAAATGTTTGCTTCTCCTACTGTACATCCAAGTTCTGTACAGGCAAATCACTGGGAGAGCCTGGTAAAGCACAGGGTTTGAATCAAAGGGTGTGGAGTGGGGCCTGAGACTCAGCATGTCTAGTAATTCCCATGTGACACGAACAGTTTGGACCATAGATTACAATTTAAATGGGAAAGTGAGAAAGAGGAAGGGTGGGTTTCAAGAGGGACAACAGAAAACTTCCACAGGAGGGAGGCCAAGAGAAACAGGAATTTGAACCGAGCCATTAGATTTCTCAATTAGATGGTCTTAGTGAGACCTGTTCAAGGAAGGGGAGGGAAAGCAGATGTGAGTACTTAGAAATGGACGGCAAGGAAAGAGGTGAGGACAGGAAATATATATCCGTGAATGCTGGGAGAGTCACAAGCAGAGGGAAAGATCCAGTGAAGGGAGAAAACTGAAGACACTGGAAAGAGTGGAATCACTGGAAAGAAGGGCTGAAGGATTCTCCTCCTTAAAGTGAAGGAAGTTTGAGTTGATTGAAAGAGTAGGATGAAAAAGAGGAAGGAGTGAGACNCAGTATTTTTGTAAGCTCTGTCAGTTAATCTACTGTGAACTTGGGAGCAAAAATCTTCCCCATAACGAGTCACAGTATTTTCATTTATTTATTCATCTATACTTTCTATAAACTCTAATGACCAATCAATATATGCTCACATACAGGCTCTGAGAATGTAAATATAAATAAGATATCTCTCCCAAAGGAGCTCAGTTTAGGTAGGCAAATTAATAAATCCCATGTGAAAACACAAGCAAGTTACTTACAGGATCTAGAAAAAAAATGATTTGTTAAGGGAGGACTTGTTTGATTTCATTCATCTATACAGACGTTTCGGTACCTATGATGTTTGACCATGAAGACACAAACAACTGGACACAATCACTGCTTCAAGAAAATCTAAGAGTACACAAGGAAGTGCACCTTTATAATTCACTGTCATACTTTATATTATGTAATACTTAATATCATTGAAATGTGAGAAAGTTCTAATCAGAATTCCCCAAAGAGAGAGAGAATGGCGCACTGATTTGCTAAAATGTTTGCTTCTCCTACTGTACACCCAAGTGCTGTACAGGCAAATCACTGGGAGAGCCTGGTAAAGCACAGGGTTTGAATCAAAGGGTGTGGAGTGGGGCCTGAGACTCAGCATGTCTAGTAATTCCCATGTGACACGAACAGTTTGGACCATAGATTACAATTTAAATGGGAAAGTGAGAAAGAGGAAGGGTGGGTTTCAAGAGGGACAACAGAAAACTTCCACAGGAGGGAGGCCAAGAGAAACAGGAATTTGAACCGAGCCATTAGATTTCTCAATTAGATGGTCTTAGTGAGACCTGTTCAAGGAAGGGGAGGGAAAGCAGATGTGAGTACTTAGAAATGGACGGCAAGGAAAGAGGTGAGGACAGGAAATATATATCCGTGAATGCTGGGAGAGTCACAAGCAGAGGGAAAGATCCAGTGAAGGGAGAAAACTGAAGACACTGGAAAGAGTGGAATCACTGGAAAGAAGGGCTGAAGGATTCTCCTCCTTAAAGTGAAGGAAGTTTGAGTTGATTGAAAGAGTAGGATGAAAAAGAGGAAGGAGTGAGACCTTAGAATTGAAGGAACACTTAAATAAAACAAGTTAGTGTTTGGTTCACCTATTAGAAAATTAAAAAAATATATTTTGTTGTATTATAAACCTAATCTTTAAAAAAAGATGTAATTCCTAAAAATTAGAAAGCACATGCCCTAAATAAGAGTTATGAAAATATAAATTATTCAACAGTGATTATTTGAATTTCAGGTGAAGCTACTGGAAACAAAGAATAAGATAACTTCTGAGTTCCATTTCTGACTGGAAAAAGTGATGTACTCAGCAGCAACTTATGGGGATCACTCTTATTTTTGGTTAAACACAGCAAATATTGAGGAACCTCTGTAAATGAAGTGCCTTTATCCTTAAACTTTTCACATGAGGCTAAGAAATACAACAGAAACTGGGTGTGCTGGCAGACCCCTTTGATCCCAACACGGGAGGCAGAGGCAGGTGGATCTCTGAGTTCAAGGCCAGCCTGGTTTACAAAGTGAGCTCCAGGCCAGCTGGGACTAAAGGGAGACTGTCTCAAAGAGAGACCCTGTCTCAAAAACACCAAAAAAACAAACAAAAAAAAACAACACAACAGAAAAAAGTTACTTATATAAACTTTATCTTATTCTAAACATAGACCATCTAAAGAAAAGATATCCCACGGCTGTGTAACTATAGACAGCATTACTTAAGATATCTACTATATTGTCTTAATAAAGGAATCACATAGGAAAGAGGGAAGTTTCTAATTGAATTGATTCTCAAGAAAGTAATCCACAAAATCCAACAAACTTTTAGCGCCAGACTGAACTTTTCATCATTTATTGAAATTTATTGTATGATACCAGTAATTAAGAGGGGTGTATGGCATTTGACTTTTGAGAATGTTTTCAGGCCCACACACCTTATTCATCAATTGTGACAAATTTTACTTACCTAAACTTGTTTGAGATATCTTTCTTTTTATGCAAATTACTCAGTGTTTTCATTAGTATTAAGCAAACACAATTTTGCACAACTAGCTAATATACTGCTTATTCTACATTAAAAGTATGTATTCTTACTTTGATTCTGGTATATTTTCTTTTAGGCCTCCAAAAGAGATAATCTGTATAACTATAATACTTAATAATAAACAATATGCAATGGTAATTTGATGTATTAGTTGCAAAGCATACTGAGTCTCAATGGAAAAGTAGTATAAAAAGACAAACTTCAGATGCCCAGAAGTGTGCAGCTGACTCACCTGCGGTTCAGCAGCTTCTTCTCTGCTTCTCCCTCTCTGGCTGACTTCACATTAGCACTTATGTCCTTCTTTAACTTTTTGGCAATTCTTTCCCTCATTAGGTTCTTTTCATCACCATCAATGTCTTCATCATGCTCTGCACCTTCATCTTCTCCATCCTGTAAAAACTGAAACTGAGTGCTTCACAGCCATTCCATTTCCCCTTTCACTTCTAGAGATTTACCTCAGACCCTCTTACATTCTAGGCCAGGACTGTTTAGTTATGAACCAGTAAGGGCTTGAAGAATCTTTTCCAATTGGGAAAGTCCCTGGAGTCTGCTCTAGGCTAATTTATAAGCCTGGATCCCAGGAAGGGGAATCTGCTCAGTTCACTCCCAGTCCCTCTGTGGAGCTCGTGGTGCTCCCTCTGTATCACTCAGGTTATGTCTACCCACAATGCTATGCTTATCCCAGTGGGAAATGTGGTTCTGAAGGCAGTTGGCCAACATACTGACATCATCCAGGGATTGAAGAAGAGACATAGTACAGGAGGCAAGATTTAAGGGCCTTGGGGCCAGTATCAGCAGAGAACCTCCAACCCCCCAACCCCCAGCTAAAAAACGGAAAAAGAAAAAAAAAGGCTTAGACCTAGTCTTATAATCTAAGTCACAGCAATCCCTACTCTCTGAAAGCTTTATAAAAATCTATAATGGATCCCAAACTCATTTGAGGCTCACTACCCTCTCCTTGACGTGATCTGGAGGTATTCTCTTTAGCCTGAAGCACTGTTACATAGATATCTGAATGTTTGTTCTTTCCTCTCTAGCTCTTTGCTCAAATGCTACCCTACTGCTGGTACATTTTGTAACCATATTGCTAACAGGGCAAAACCACCTTCCCATTCCATATCCTCTTCATTAACCTATTTCTTTTTTTAAAGTTTTTTTTTATTAATTTTTTATTTATTTCTGTATGTGTATGAATGTACTGTCTGCATGCAAGTCTGTGCACCCGTGTCGTACAATGCCACGGAGTTCAGAAGAGGGTTTCGGATTCCCCTGGAACTGGAGTTCTCCTGGAATTGGAGCTTCAGACGGTTCTCAGCCGCCATGTGGGTGCTGAGGATCGAACCCGGGTCCTCTGTAAGAGCGGTCAGTGCTCTTAACCGCTAGGCCATCTCTCCAGCCCCCATTAACCTATTTCTATAGCACTTATTATTTACCTGTTCATTGTTTCTCACACAATTAAGAACATTCCGTGACAGCTGAAATTCTCACGTTTTGCTTACTATTATATCTTCCACTTCCAGAACAGATCCCAGCATTTGTAAAAACAGAGGGAGAAGGGGGGAAGAAACTACACCAAATGCATTATTTCTCTCTTGTGATTCTTTGGTCTGGAGAGTCATGGTGGGACAGGATTTTTGACTTGAGGCTTATGGTTTATGAACCCTTATAGTAACAATCTCCCAGAGTTTGGTTCTCAAACTCCTTATACAGTTATTTGTTAAAATATGAGACCCCAGTCTTTGCTTCAGACATATTGAACCCAAAATCTCCATAGACAGAAACNTCTATCGAGACAGGGTCTCCCTGTAGCTCCAGCTGTCCTGGAACTCCCTCTGTAGACCTGGTTGGCCTTGAACTCACAAAGATCCGCCTGCCTCTGCCTCCCAAGTGCTAGGATTAAAGGCGTGTGCCACCACGCCCGGCACATAATTCTTAAGCACTGTACTTGATAACCACTGACACAGACCTGCCATATTTGGGCCTTAGAGACCTAAAACAAAGTCATAAAATTGTGTTTGTCATTATAGTACATTTTCTGGGGAAAAGACCCACAGATGAAATCATTTCTAAGACTTTAGGATACAAACTAGATTAAAAACCAAACACTGTCCTTAGGTAGCCTCACCCTACCCATACACTTAAGAGCAAATTTATATGTTCTACACCCATATTATTACCAAGTGCCTCCAAGTTATCTCAATCTCAAAATATATAAAATGTTAAATAATTTTCATCTTCCTCCCGCCTCAAGACTATTATTCTGTCTTTTGTGCCTTCCTAACCAGTCCTCTAAACCAAAAACCTATGGTCATCCAGCAGTCCTTCCTCATCTCCCACATCTTTCCCATCACACAGCTGTCATCCTATACCGAGCTCTCCTCCTTCAACAGCCTTCCAACAGCACCCCTTAACCCTGGTCTGCTTCCTCTCATTTGTCCTCTATTATATAGCCAATGATGATGTTTCTAAAATGCAAAGTTGACCACAGCACTCTTCTTTTTAATAAATATGCTTTAAGTGTTCCTAATTATCTTTAAGATGAAACTCTAACATCTGTCAGTCCCTCTCCCCCTTCTTCCTAATTCCACTCTCCATCTTGGCACTACACTCTAGTCACACTGGCCTGCTTTCAGCTCCAGGGACACAGGAAAATTTCTCCTATAGTGGAGACTTTGGCCCTAGTAGTTCCCTTTATAGTCAACCCTTCCAGCTCACTACACATCAAGTTCCTTCAAACTTTAACCTCATTTGGGATTTCCTGAATAAAGTCTAATTTCTCCGTTGCTATGCTGCACTCTAAGGTAGAGGGACTCCACCTTCATCACCTTTTCTTTTGTATCTAAGTTTACTTCTACTCTCCTTAAGAAATAACAATTATCTCTTCCTTCAAGGTTTGGTTCACAAAGTCCACAATTCATTCTCTCTACGATAGTCATCAGAGAATCTTCTCTCTAACTGTAGCAATAGATAAGTCTTATTTGTACATGCAAAGTTACACAATTTCTTTTGAATTATGCAATGCACAGATCAATGGATTTTACTATAAAGTGGTATTTGCATTATTTAAGAAAATATATCTTTCACATAGTCCAAGAAAATCTTCCTTCTGGTTATTAAAATCTTCATTGTGAGCTAGAAATAAAGGTACAATCTTAAAAGACTCTTTTAAAATATCTATATAAAAAGGAATACTACCATAAATAACTCATCCAAGCTCTTCCCATGTATCATGTAGGATGCTTACCCATTACATTTAAAGTTTGAACATAATAAAAAAGCTGGGCAGAAATTCACATATGATTCCAATTTTGTACAAATTATATATATATGTGTATATATATATATGTGTATATATATATATATGTATATATATTTGGAAAAATACTCTAATACCAAAAGAAATTTTCATTTTTCACATTTAAAAATTTTTATATATACTTATATATGTTTTTAAAGGAAAGAAAAAGTACCTTATTGATTGTAAAAATACGACCTATCTATAAATTGTTCAGGATATATTTGTAACTAAAATGAATACTCACATCTTCTAAATCTCTTGTTGCATCATCTTTTTCACTACAAAAATAAGTAAAACAAATACATTTTAGCTTCAAAGTGAAACTAATAAAAGTATTTAATAACTAAAAGTGTAGAATTGTTGGATTAATGGTCCAATTATTTTCCCTCATAGTATCTAAGAATGGTATTATACAGCAGATGGAAACATCCTCAAAAGGAGTTGTATCTGATAAACAGAGTAGCTATATGTGCCCTTAGCAGACATGTGAATTCACTGGATTTCTTTTTTTTTTAAGTAAGTAGCCACCATCAAGGCTATTTCATCTGAAAAAGAAAACAAACAAAAAAAACATACAATTTTTTCTAGTAGTTTAAAGAATACTGGCTAAACAGACAAATCCTACAAATAAAAGGGAATTCAAAAAAGATTGCTTTGAAACCTTATTTCTGAAGGTGAGCTAGCCTCAGCACTACAGTATTCTGTCACTATTGGAGACACTGGCCCAATATAATACATGCAGTTATTAAAATATTTAACATGAACACATGGTCCTTTTAGCACAGAAGCATTAGAGAAAGTAATAATTTTCCATTAACTCTGAGAGTTGTGAGAATTTAAACACAGTGGATGGGCTCAAACTGCTGTGATTTTCCAAAGGCCCTGCACTCTCATTTGCTTGCTCACAATACCAAGACAATAATGCTTCAAAGACAAGGTTAGAGATGCAACGTGGAACTAAACATAAAACTTTTTTTTTTTAATGTTTTTTATTTTTTGAGACAGGGTCTCCTCTCCCTATAGCTCCAGCTGGCCTAGAAGTCACTCTGTAGACCAGGCTGGCCTTGAATTCACAGAGATCCGCCTGATCTGCCTCCCAAGTGCTAGGATTAAAGGCGTGGTACGCCTGGCTTAAAGATGGTTCTTAGCCGCCATGTGGGTGCTGGGAATCGAACCTGGGTCCTCTGCAAGAGCAGTCCGTGCTCTTAACTGCTAGGCCATCTCTCCAGCCCTAAACATAAAACTTTTAAGGCAAATAGTTTCTAGTACTCAGGGTAGCCAAAGATGAAAAGTTTGACATTACTCTCACATGTAATTAGTTCAAAAAGAGACAGACAAGAATGAAAGTGAAGACAGTACTTCTACCATGCTACAAGCTCTCTATCTCCATTATCAAAATTTATCAAAATATATTGTTCTGGCTGGGTTTAAATTGATTTATGAGCACTATTTGCTAACAAAGAAAGTGAGATAGCAACAAGTCCCAAAATAGGACCTTCAGATATCAGCAGCACCCCACTGACCTTTCGACTGCTGGAACAGAGCTCAGATGTGGATCATCCTTAAGCAGGTCGTGACTACTTTTGCTTTTTCCCTTCATGCTCTGGAAAGGAACGTACGGTAGAATCAAGAGTTGGGAAATAAATGCCATCTCAAATGACAAGTAAACAAATTAACATCAAATCTAGTGTGGACATAACATGGTTAGCAAAAGATATGCTCCCCAAAATAACCAAAGCTTTATAAAAAAGAATACTATCCTTCCATTGACTGAATATAGAATTTTGTTTTCTTAATTTATATTTTATTTATTCTTATGTGCAAGAGTATCTTGCTTGAATATATGTAAGTCCATCAGTGTCATGTAACACCCATGGAGACAGGAAGAGGCCATCGGGCCCCCTGCAACTGAAGTTATAGATAGTTGTTGGCTGCCATGTGTTTGCAGGGAACCAAACCCAGGTCTTCTGCAAGAGCAGCCAGTGCTCTTAACTGCTGAGCTATCTCTGTAGTCCCATCATTTATTTTTAAGACAGCATCACACCATTTAGCTCTTAATTCTAGCTCAAGACAGCCCTGACTTCACTAAGTAGCCCATCGGGGACTAAATATTTATTAAGTGCTTTAATTTCAAAGTTCACATTCTCAATAAATTTATACTTTTGAGCCGGGTATGGTGGTACATGCCTTTAATCCCAGCATTCAGGTGGCAGAAGCAGGTGGATCTCTATGGGTTCAAGGTTTACATAGTGAGTTCCAGGCCAGCTGGGGCTACAGAGAGACTCTGTCTCAAAAAAGACCAATAAATAAATAAATAAATGTAAAATAAAAATAAATTTAAATTTTTGTAGAGACACAGACATAAGATGTAACTATAGGAATAATTATGTTGCTACAGGAAATAAAACTTTAAGTACCACTATTGCTATTATTCTAATTTATTAAGTATATGCTTTGTGCCAGGCACACTGCTACAAATTAATTTCTATCTTTACTTTTCCTCTCTAATTAAAACATGTGTGATTGGCATTGCTAGCCCTATTTTACAAATCCATACAGATTAAGCTCTTAGGGGTCGTAATGCTAGTCAGTAGAAGATGATCAAGAATTTAAATTTAGGTCTTTCTAACAACAATACACCAAAAATCTAAATGTATCCATTTTTACATCCTCAAAGTCCTTATAGGCCCAAAACACTGCAAGCCCCCATCCTCTACAGTTCCCCATTGCATGGTGGGAATCTTCCAAATCTGGCCTCCCATTCCACTATTTATTTTGATAACAGGTCCTTAAATTTAATGGTATTACTCTGAGACATATGTGTACCTCAAGAAATATATTTCCATAACAAAAATAAAAGATTTAAAGATTTCTATATTAACATGGGGCTCTCTACTTTTAAATATCTAACCAAGTAAAAGAATACTTCTAGTATAGATTTTTTAAGATAAAAAATTAAATTTAAGTACACTGTTATTTGTAGTTTTAAAAAGCCATAGAATCTATGGGCTGGAGAGATGGCTCAGTGGTTAGGAGCATTGGCTGCTCTTGTGGAGAAACTAGGTTCCAGTTCTAGCACCTACATGGTAGCTAACAAGTGTCCATAACTCCTGGTCCAGGGGATCTGATGCTCTCTTATAACTTCCATGGGCAATGCATAACACAGGTGTTCTTAAAGGCAATACATTCATACATATAAAATAAAATAGTAATTTTTTTAAAGTCATAGAATATGAATTATGTCATGTCTTTACTTATCATTCCAAAATCTTTCTTTTTTTTTAGTCTTTTTGAGACAGGGTCTCCCTGTAGCTCTGGCTGTCCTGGAACTCACTCTGTAGACCAGGCTGGCCTCAAACTCACAGAGATCTGCCTGCCTCTGCCTCCCAAGTGCTAGGATTAAAGGCGTGTGCCACCATGCCCGGCATTTATTTCTTTATGTGTATCAATGTTCTGTCTGCATGCAAGTTTGTGCACCCGTGTCGTGCAATGCCTCGGAGGTCAGAAGAGGGTGCCGGATTCCCCTGGAACTGGAGTATTCCTGGAATTGGAGTTTCAGACGGTTCTCGGCCGCCATGTGGATGCTGGGGATCGAACCCAGGTCCTCTGTAAGAGCGGTCAGCGCTCTTAACTGCTAGGCCATCACTCCAGCCCCCCCAAATCTTTCTTAAGAGGGCAAAATGTCAACTACATACATGATAATATCTTTGTTGAATGACGAAAACTGGAAAAAAGTTGTTCACATACAGAAGGAAGTACAGCAGAAAGAACCCAAGACAATACCACAGTTGATGCCCAGAGCAATGCATGCCTGCAGTCACAGCCACTTAGAGGCTGAGGCAGGAGACAATACCACAGATGATGCCCAGAGCAATGCATACCTGCAGTCACAGCCACTTAGAGGCTGAGGCAGGAGACAATACCACAGGTGATGCCCAGAGCAATGCATGTCTGCAGTCACAGACACTTAGAGGCTGAGGCAGGAGACAATACCACAGGTGATGCCCAGAGTGATGCATGCCTGCAGTCACAGCCACTTAGAGGCTGAGGCAGGAGGGGACAATACCACAGGTGACGCCCAGAGCGATGCATGCCTACAGTCACAGCCACTTAGAGTCTGAGGCAGGAGGGTCATTTGGGTCCTAGAAGTGAAGAATCACCTATCTTGAGACCCTGTCCCAAAGCAGTAACAAGAACAGTAATAAAAAATGGTAATTTCACCAAATTAGTTTTAAAACCTAATATTCCACAATTTTACAAGCTTCAGCTCAGAATTTACACTATTTGTAGAAACAGAATGGCATCATCAGATCTCATTACACTTAGCTACAAAATAGAAATAGATGCTAAGCATGGTGGCGTACGCCTATAATCCTAGCACTTGGGAGGCAGAGTCAGGTGGATCTTTGTGAATTCAAGGCCAGCCTGGTCTACTGAGCGAGTTCCAGGACAGCTGGGGCCACAGGGAGACCCTGTATCAAAAAGACCAAAAAAGAAAAAAAAGAAGAAGAAATAGCAGCCATATCTATTTCATACAAGAAAATTAAATATATGTACAAATGTTCAGTGAACACAAAATGCCCTAAAACTATACTAAAATCTAAAGATCTTTTATTAAATTTTTTTCTTAGCTTTCCTTCTTATGACATCTCTGACTTTAAGCTTTATTTTTTTTTATTTTTTTACATAAATTTATTTATATATTTTTTAACAAATCTAGACCCGTGTTCCCGTCCATTCCCCCACCCCGCAAGAGCTCATGCATTCTGCCAAACATGCTTTTCATCTCTTTCTCAGTCTTTCTCAATATTCTCCATGAGGAAGTTGACTGTTTTGAGCAGAAGTTCACTGTTTCAGTCAGTTCTTTGATGCAGTCCTTTCTGTTGTTGTTGTTGTT
>VZQC01005889.1:451710-483394 GCA_009823505.1 Rhizomys pruinosus
ACAGGAAGGAAGGGGAGGGAGAGTACGGGAAGGAGGGAGGGAGAGTACAGGAAGGAAGGGGGAAGGGAGAATACAGGAAGGAGGGAGGGAGAGTACAGGAAGGAAAGGAGGGAGAGTACAGGAAGGGGGGAGGGAGAGTACAGGAAGGAGGGAGGGAGAGTACAGGAAGGAAGGGGGAAGGGAGAGTACAGGAAGGAGGGGGAGGGAGAGTACAGGAAGGAAGGGGGAAGGGAGGAAGAGCAAACAGACACACTGATACAGAGGAACAGCACTGGCTAGGAAGCTGAAGCAGGCTCAACCTCTAACTTTAAAGATGGTTTATTCTATGTGGCAACCTGTCCAGGCCACAGCACCCAAATGATTTAGTTAACACTGGGCTAAATGTTGCCATGAAAATATTTTTAGATGTGATTAACATTTAGCTCAGTACACTTTGGGATCCCCTCACCACATGTGAGTAGACCTCACCTAAGCAACTGAAGGCCTTAACAGCAAGTATAAGTGAGGAATCCCCAAATAAGAAGTAATTCTGCCGTAAGGCCACCACATAAAACCAAGCCCAAGTTTTCAGTCTGCAGGTCCAAGTATATGAACTGTTCAGTCTTGCATGATGCACTGTCAACACACCAGTTCCCACAATCACATGGGTTAATGTCTATTAAGTACATGTGTAGATATGGTCTGTCTTCTCCTCCTATCCCTCCCTTTAAAGAAGCCACATTACCTATTCTCCTACCCAACCCAGAAACTTCTTTTGGATCACTGTGAGCTGGTCAACCCACATTTCAACACCTAAATGGAGCTTATTCCATACATGTACACAAACTTCTTCCTAAATGGCTTCTATCATTGGAAATATTCTCTAATGGGGGGGGGGAGAAATGTATGAGTAGTTGTCAGTCATCCAACTAACCCTCAGTTCTAACTCCTAGACTACAAGTGATCTACAGTTCCTGCTATTAGACATACTATAGGGTTTAGTTCAGAGATAGACTGGAAAGCAGAGCGACAGCTTCCAATGACATCCATGTCCCAATACCCATAACCTATGAACGCGCTGCCATACACAGCAACTGGCTGTGCATTTTGAGATGGGGAGACTGTCCTGCACTATCAGAGTGAGTCTTATTTAATCACACAGGTCCTTCATAAGGAAAGAGAAGAAAAAGAGTTTCGGGGTGGTACAATAAGAAAGACTTTATTGGTCGATGCTAGCCTCAAAAGGAGGAAGGAGGACACCCTGAAATACACAGGCAGACTCTAGATGTTGGGAAATATCCAGGAAAAGATTCTCCCCAGAGCATCCCCAAAGAAGGAGGTCCTGCCAACATTTAATGTTCACCCTAGTAAAGACTATTTTAAACTTCTGACCATCAGAAACATAAGATACTGAATTTTCTTTGTTTATTCAAAGCTAAACTTTTTACAAGGTTATAACAGTAAAATAAAACCAATAAAATATATTGAAATCTTTTTTAAATTATTAAATATAAACTACTAGAAAGATAAGTAAATTAAAGTTGCATGCACTTTGATACAGCAGGAATATCTTAGAAACTAAGCAATCACCACCATGGTGGGCTCTGTTCTAATGTCTCACAGAACTCTTCATACCATGCCCATATCAACCCCTCAATTCTGGGACACCTTAATTTCATAAATAAACCCAGATAGGATAAAACACTATTATTCATCCTCAAAAGTGACTTTATCTGAAATAACTGTTTTGGATGAGAAGAAGCCCATTTATAATGAGTTTTAATAAAAATGTTTGCATGTCTTATAATGAGAAATAGGGTACCACTACAAATATGGTAGGATTTGACTGCTGTATTAAAATCTACCCACTGAAATACTTTCATAATGAACCTGCCATTGAGAGTACCTCATGAAAACCTAACTGACTGCAAATTTGTACTTGGAAGATGCACTCTAATATTGATATATAAATTATACAGAAGGATTCACATACAGATCCAAAACAATGCAGTTATGTGAATGAAATGAATACTGTGGGGAGTAGTAAAAGGCCAGTGAGATAGCTCAATAAGTAAAGGTGCTTGCTCCCAACACTGATGACCTGGGTTTAATCCCTAGGATCCATACAATGGAAGGAAAGAACCAATTTACCACTTTCCACAAGTCCCCTCCCCTGCCTTCCCCTCCTTTCTCACACATGTACACAAACAAACAAATGTAATACAATTTTAAAGCAATAGGAGAAGAGGGATCATGCAGTTAAAATCCTTCAGGTATCTGAGGTGTAAGATCGTGTTTCACTTCACTGTTACGTCTCCGAGTTCTTCCCATTTGGCCATGCTCTTCCTGACCTTGGCATTATTCCCACCTTCCTCACCACCCTCCCTGATGCTAGCTGCTGCTAGTTTGTCAAGATCCTCCTTAAATTGTGTTCAGAACTAAACAAAATGCTGTAAAAGTGAGCCAAACAATGCAGAGAATGTTAAATCCCTTTTTCCAAAGACTTTACTCCTAATAATTCAACAAAGTCCTACATATTAAGCTGATATATTCAGTTTTACTGAACTAAATTTCAGAATTTACATGTATTCCTATTATGTTTCAACTTAAGAGTTCAAAAAATTCAGGCACAAATTGTCAACAAAGTACCCTTTGGGCAAGGTACTCAATTAGCTATAAATCTACCTGACTGTATTACCTCCTAAATCACATTTCTTTGTGTTGCCCATAGGAATATTATGAGAACGTCTCACAGTGCTTTTCTGAACTTCAGATATGATAATTACAGAATTCTTCTATCACACAATCCTATGAGAAAGGAAATGAAGTCAGTCTGGCAAGTCATTTAACCAGAGTCTCAGCTTCCTCATCTATGAAGAAAGGAATCTGGACTAGATCCCTTTTGGCTATAAAATTCTATGATTTCAAATGATTTTATCATGTAGTAGAAAAAAGATACTGAAATAAATAAAGGAAAGCTAATCCACATGGGAGAGACACCTTGCCACGCAAAGAGGAGTAAGGTGAAAGCGTGTGTGCCCTGCACTGACAATTCGCAACAGAGCAGACTCTGACAATCCGCAACAGAGCAGACTCTGACAATCCGCAACAGAGCAGACTCTGACAATCCACAACAGAGCAGACTCTGACAATCCACCACAGAGCAGACTCTGACTTCTCTCACTTAAATAATGCTTCAGTTCAGACCTTACCAATTCTTAACTTATAATCTGGTTCTGGAATTACACTGAACACTGTGGAGTCACTGAAAAAAGAAACCTGATAAGCAAATGAATAATCAATTATTTTTAAGCCTCTTAGAAATATTTAATTTCATGCAACTACTCAAACCCCAAACCATTCTGCCACTGAAAAAGTACTTACTTGGCTTTGGCACTAGTTATTTCAACAATTAATACAACTAAATTTTAAAATCAGTTCTAAAATTCAATTTATCCTGCATTTTTCTTATCAAGGTATCACTTTACCAAAAATATTAGTAAAATGTATTTGAGACACAATCATAATCTAAATAACTGTATACACACTAAGTCAAAATAAGATTCTATTTGGGTTTTCTCTGGAATTTACAGCAATTTATTTCCTCTAAGCCAGGAAATTTCAAATTTTTTTTTGTTGCTCCATTTTCTCAAACTGAACTACCCACATAAAGTAGACAAAACAGCTAAATTCTGTGAATCAGAGACTCTGCAAGGTATCAAGCCACACTCGCATGCTCAGAGTGGGCTGCTAGTACATCAGCAGATGAATGCCACACTGTCCAGGTACCAAGCCACACTCAAGTGTTCAGAACAGGCTGCTGGGACATCAGCAGACACAGATGAATGCCACACTGTCCAGGTACCAAGCTACGCTCATGTGTTCAGAATGGGCTGCTGGTACATCAGTAGACACAGATGAATGCCACACTGTCCAGGTACCAAGCCGCACTCATGTGTTCAGAATGGGCTGCTGGTACATCAGCAGACACAGATGAATACCACACTATTCAGGTACCAAGCCACACTCGTGTGTTCAGAACAGGCTGCTGGTACATCAACAGACACAGATGAACACCACACTATCCAGGTACCAAGCCACACTCATGTGTTCAGAACGGGCTGCTGGTACATCAGCAGACACAGATGAATACCACACTGTCCAGGTACCAAGCCACACTCGTGTGTTCAGAACGGGCTGCTGGTACATCAGCAGACACAGATGAACACCACACTGTCCAGGTACCAAGCCACACTCATGTGTTCAGAACAGGCTGCTGGTATATCAGCAGACACAGATGAATACCACACTGTCCAGGTACCAAGCCACACTCGTGTGTTCAGAACAGGCTGCTGGGACATCAGCAGACACAGATGAATGCCACACTGTCCAGGTACCAAGCCACACTCGCGTGCTCAGAACAGGCTGCTGGTACATCAGCAGACACAGATGAATGCCACACTGTTCGGGTACCAAGCCACACTCGTGTGTTCAGAACGGGCTGCTGGTACATCAGCAGACACAGATGAATACCACACTGTCCAGGTACCAAGCCACACTCATGTGTTCAGAACGGGCTGCTGGTACATCAGCAGACACAGATGAATGCCACACTGTCCAGGTACCAAGCCACACTCGTGTGTTCAGAACGGGCTGCTGGTATATCAGCAGACACAGATGAATGCCACACTGTCCAGGTACCAAGCCACACTCATGTGTTCAGAACGGGCTGCTGGTATATCAGCAGACACAGATGAATGCCACACTATCCAGGTACCAAGCCACACTCGTGTGTTCAGAACGGGCTGCTGGTACATCTGCAGACACAGATGAATGCCACACTGTCCGGGTACCAAGCCACACTCAGGTGTTCAGAGCAGGCTGCTGGTACATCTGCAGACACAGATGAATGCCACACTGTCCAGGTACCAAGCCACACTCGTGTGTTCAGAACAGGCTGCTGGTACATCTGCAGACAAAGATGAACACCAGACCGCCCACACTTGCTCTCACCATCTAGCACCTCAGGAAGACACTAGGACAATTGTGTCCAGCTCATTCTTTTTCTTTTTTTGCTATCTCAGATGGCTGAGTTGCTGCGAGGCCTCAGATAGCTCAGACACGAGGACGGCAGTTTCTACATAATAATTATGAGCACATTAGAATTCACTTAATTTGGCCTGGGGAGGTGGCTTAGCAGTTCAAATCCCAGCACCCACATAGCAGCTAACAATCATTGCTCAACTCCAGATCCAGGGAATCCACTGCCCTCTTCTGGCTTGTCTGGGCATTGCATGACACAGGTACACTTGCATACATGCAGGCAAAACATGCATACAATACACATTAAATTTTAAAAATCACAATATTGAGTACAATTTAAGCAAATAATTTTTTCCTTTGTAAAACAGAGAACAGAAGGAAGAAAAGTTTTGACCATTTAATTCAAGCTAACAGAAAAAAATTTCAAACTATTTTCCTATTAAAATCCACCCAAAGCAACTGTGAACAAAAATTACTTTAAAACCAGAAATACAATTTCAACAAAAATATTCACAAAACTACTCCATTCCCCTACCCTTGCTCTCCAGGAGAGCTGAAGCTATTACACAAGACCTGAAGGGATTCAGGTAAGGAAAGCAAGCCAGGCCAACCATATACAAGGCAGGTGCCTTCCACCTAGAACACTGTGCTACCAATGAAATCTCTTGGAAGCATTGTGAATGGCTTGGGTGTACGGTCATGAGTGGTTGCAGCAATTCTCAGTCACTAGAGGTGTAAATGGCTATCAAGCTTATATGCAAAATTCTCATTCCATCATCTAATTATTTATCAACACAAAATAGGAATGATTGTTATAGGAATTACATAAAATGTCTATGTACTAGTTAGAAGATGAGAAAATAAATCGTTACACTACAGTGTGATTTGCACTTTGATGACACAGAGAAAGGCATTAGCTCAGCATGAGTGGGAGTTTGTTGGGAGAGAGACGTAGAGGTGCGAAATCTTAAACAAATAACAACCACCACAAAAAAAGTAGACAAAAGAAGCTACGTAAGAGAAGGAAAGGAAACGGGGGTGTGGGGTGCTGTGAGCGGGTCATGAGTATGCAGGGAAACTGGAGATCTTGTACATAGCCCAGGCTGGCCTCAAACTTGCAATCCTCCTGCCTCTGCTTCTCATGTGCTAGGACTACTATTATGGCCTGCAAAATCTGCCATTTTTAGATTTGGGGAGCTCTGGTAATGTTGAGATCTAATACTTAGGGCCCTGTCCACTCATAAATACACATACAGAATCACAGCAAGAAGTATGCGATATGCTTCATTTTTATGAGATATATATTTGAGTCATTAATAATGCTACATTAATGCACTGACAGCTACAGAAGATAATCCCTAAAATACTGAGGAGCCAGAGTCACTGTTGATGTTTGTACGTAACAGGAATATTTTCATTTAAAAATGAACTTAGGGGCTGGAAAGATGGTTCAGTGGTTAAGAGCACTGCTGCTCTTAGAGAGGACCCAGATTCAGTTCCCAGTCCACACATGGTAGCTAGCAAGCACCCATCACTCCAGTTCCAGGAAAGTCAACATTCTCTTCTGGCCTCTGCAGGCATTGTACAGATAACAGGGGTGCACTTAATACATGCAAGCAAAACACTCATACCCATAAACTTCAAATTCTGAAGTGGTTCAGAATGAAGGATAAGAATCCAAAAGTATTCAACCTATCTTTGAGTATTTAGCACATTGGTGTATAGGTAGGCAGTAACTGAATTCATAGTAATCAACAGATTACTTAATGATTCTGTCAAAGGCAAGAAAAATCTGAGGCAAGTTACCTCTTATACCTCTTATACCTCTTATACATGTCCATTTTAATTGTTTTAATGCAAGGATATAATAAAAGTGCTTACTACATGCTCAACATGAACCTCCCTGAACCATGCTTACTAATGTTGGAAGCACACAAGTAATGAATGACAAGGATAACAAGGTACTTTGAAGGCTTTCATAATGCTAGTATTGGTAAAAAACAGGTGACTGTGTCAAGGAAGTAAAGCAGGACCACATTATGAAGTTAATTATTATGACAAATATTTTGAACCTAATTATTTTGTTTTTGACTTTTCCTTTTTTAAGACAGGGTCTCACTGTGTAGCCCTGCCTGTGCTGGAACTCATATGTAGACCAGGCTAGCCTTGAACTCACAGAGAATCCACCTGCCTCTGAACTTAATTATTTTTAATTAAAAAAGTTATTATTTTATATGTATGAGTGTTGTGCCTGCATGTATGTAAGTTCATCCGTGTCCTGCAATGCCTATGGAGGTCAGAAGACGGTGTAGTATCCCCTAGACTGGAGTTATGTACAGCTATTAGCTGCCACATGGGTGCTGGGATTCAAATCCAGATCTTCTGCAAAACAGCCAGTGCTCTTAACTGCTGAGCCATCTCTCTAGCCCCTGAACTAATTCTTTACGTCTCAGTGCTCACTAATTTTCAAGATAGGAATACAGAGAAAAACATTTGGGCCCCCAAACCCCCTAAAAGTGATTTTCTTGGGTTACAAATATGAGAGACCTCTCCAAATACTGGTAAGATACTATGGATGCTGCAGCAATAAGTGCTAGAATGAAGCTGAAACTAAGGAAGCCACACTCACATGGTCATGGATGGGCAATGACAACATGATTTTACAGTTAGACCTGGGTTCAAGACCAGATGTGGCTACTTACTAACTATGTGACTTTGAACAAATTATAACCTATCTATACTTGGATTTATTCATATTAAAATAAAATTCATAACACTTATCATAAAAGACTAATAAGAATTGAGAATTTGTGGGATAAGACAATATATAGAAATAACATTAAACTGAATATGAGAGTTTGGGTCTGTAATTATAACGATGATCATTATCCTCTATTACCATCTAGCAAAAGAAATAAATAGCAACTAAAATCTGAATCATAAGTTGAGCCTTTCAAAAAACTTTGAGCTGAGTGTTTTAATAAATGTTAACTACATTAAAAACAAAACAAAACAAAAACCTTTGAGCCTAGTTTTAACTAATAGAAAAATATGCTAAGATTAAAAATAAAGGTCAGGGATAGAGAGATGGCTCAGTAGTTAAGAGAACTGGCTGCTCTTACAGAGGACCTGGGACCAGTTCCCAGCACTCACATGGTGGCTACCAACTGTCTGTAATTCCAGTTCCAGGGGATCCAATGCCCTCTGACTTCTGTGGACAATGCAAGACATGGGTGCACTTACATACATGCACTCATACACAAAAAAATAAAAATATTTTTAAGAGAGAAACGACTCAGAAATTATTTTAATATCCACTCACTCACTATACATGTGATGTGGAAATGTGCTGTTCCAGGTATAGCATGCAATCTAAAAATCCAAAAAGAAGGGGCAGACTAGAGATTACCTGACTAACTCGATTTACTTCCTCCTCTTCTTCCTCAGCTTCTTCTCCAAAAGAAAGTAGACTAAAATTTCTAGTCCAAAAGAAAAAAAAGAGGAAAAGAATAAAGAAGAAAATGAAGAAAAGTTAGATAAAACTCATCCTATTTTCAAGCAATGGAACAGATTTATGAGAAGAGACACATTCTTTTGGCATATACTACTTGGTCTTTAGCAGAAATGTACTGGGGTCCACAGCTGTCAGCAAAGGACCTGGCTTTAGACCACCAAGATTTCATCTATTACTCTGCAGTAATGACCCAAAATTCACCCAGAGTATTGTCACAATGTCCTTAATCCTTGCAACCGAAATAACAAAGCTTTTAGAAGCCATCAAAAATAGAAGTAAAATGAAAATTCAAATTTATTAATTAACACAGAATTAATAAATATGCAGCTCTGAGAAGCTAGAGTCACAACCCCTTACAGATAGGCTAGTAGTTAACCTATTATAATCACTGGCAAATATAACCTAATATTTTAAAACTAAGAAACACAAAAAGTCCATGGGTACAAAACTTCTCAAATCTTTCAAACTAAAAGAACTCAAGTAACATAAGTAGTAATATTAAAGCTCTCAGTTGAGTATTGGAAAAATTAAAGACTTTGCCACAACTGAGTAATTTTTTTCTACATGTAAGCAATAATTATTACATCATCCCTAACTTACTTGCTATGAATAAAAAAAAATACAAAACGCACAAACTGGCCATCAAGATAAATCATAAAAGTGCAACAGAGTTAAATAATACAGTGACAATGTGCTTTTATCCCAAAATGAGAAAAAAAAAATACATGAATCTACAGGCTAAAAGAAAATCAAACATACAGCTCTCTAAAGTTATTTTACCACAGGACATTCACTGTTTGTTAAAGTACTATGTCTGGCCTGGAACTCACTATGTAGACCAGACTGGCCTTGAACTCACAGAGATCCAGCTAGCTACCGCTGCCTTCTGAGTGCTAGGATTAAAGGCGTGCACCGGCATGTCTAGTCTGACAATTTATTAAAGCCACTTAATCTACTTATTTTGTGGGATATCTAGGAAAGAAACAAGTATGCACTGAACACCTAGCTATATGGCCCGTGTCTGTTTATACCCATGGTCATTTAATCTTCATGACAACCAGGAGTTATGCTTACTAAAACCTCCATAATCAGAAAGATTAATAAACTTTACTGATGAACTGAATGTGGTAGCTAATACTGATTAAGCTAATATTAATTACCTGAAGCCCTATGCTACAATTTTGTAAAACAGTAAGTTGAAATCTAATTCTGCATTATTTTAATAAAACAGAAAATTAATAATGTAAAGAATTTTGACATAAAATATTGAAGTTTACTGAAAAAATTAACTGCTATTTTTAAAGAAATCATCTTCAAGAAAAACAGACTAATAAAGGTTTTGTTTAAAAATATTTGTAATAAGATTATTTTTTTTAATTTATTTTTATTTATTTTTGTATGTGTATGAGCGTACTGTCTGCGTGCAGGTTTGTGCACTCGTGTCGTGCAATGCCGCGGAGGTCAGAAGAGGGTTTCGGATTCCCCTGGAACTGGAGTTCTCCTGAACCGGAGTTTTCAGACGGTTCTCAGCCGCCATGTGGATGCTGGGGATCGAACCCCGGTCCTCTGTAAGAGCGGTCGGCGCTCTTAACCGCAAGGCCATCTCTCCAGCCCTGTAATAAGATTATTTTTAATAGCACCAAGAGAGATGGTTTAGCAGTTAAGAACACTGACTACTTTTCCAGAGAATCTGGGTTCACTTCCCAGCACCCACAAGGAAGGTAACAACGGTCTTTAACTCCAGTCTAGGGACTCCAGTGCCCTCTTCTGGCCTCTGTAGGCACTGCACAACACCAAACACTAAACCACTCATGCAGGCAAAACACTCATACGAAGAAAATAAAAATAAATTAATAGCACAAATTAGGTTAAATAAAGTATGTAATCATGTAACACATGTATTAAAATAGTCTTTATACTGTCCTCTATTCTCTAAACTCTTTATTCTGAGGATACGTTAACTCATAAACGAGCAAACAGTAAGTTTCTCAATAACTCAATTATATAAATAACTGAATAAACAAAAAATGTTAACTCACATATATAATGTTGTAACATTTTAGTTATATCGTATTCTTAAATATAAGAAATATTCAGTTAAAAAACCCCACATTCCTATTTCTGATTGATCCCTGGCTCAAAATGGTCTCTTCCATGTTAGTAATCAATCATGACAAAAGCAAAGAAAATAAATCAGTTTCACTTTTAACACTGAAAAACAATTTTTCTACTATGATTACTTTGTGCCTTTGGGTTTCAATTTCTTGACTTCTTCCTCTGGTTTCTCTTTTTTGAGCTTTTTAATTTCCCTTGGAATGATGTCATCAAAAGGATTAAACAAAACCTATGAAAAGAAATATTTTGAATATACTGTTCCACTTTTAAATTTCACAAAAAATCAGAAGCCATACTGAAGTGCACTGACACCAGTGTCTAAGGTTTCCCCACCTAAACATTACTAGATAGTGAGAAACAGAGATAGACATACTGCTTCCCCTTACATAGCCTCAGTGAGCCTGCAAGAATCTCAGACTCCACTAGGTGATGGAGATTCTGTCTTATTCCCATTTTACAAAAGAGACACCCTGGAAACAAATGCAGAGGTTTGGACTCCAAATCAACTGCTCTTAATTAAGGGCCTTGCTTCCTCAATACAGAGTAACTCGTAAATTACCCAAAAGTCGCTTTTTTGAGAAATCAAATCTAACTCCTCTAACTTCTCATCATGAGTTGAGCTTTTTATTTATTAGATCATTATTTAATGTTTTAGCTCTGAATCCAGAGCTTTTAATTTTAAAAAGTTGACATTAGAAATTGTGCTTAAATGAAGATGTTCCATGAGATTCAGCTAAAAGCTTTTGCTCAATGGCTTAAATGCGCCAATCACCAACTGGGAGTCCGCCTGATATTGATGCTCCTACCTCAGAGCTTTTGATCTTATGTGGGTTGCGAGGTCTTTCTTCACCATCAATGTCCACTTCTGTCAGTCGCAGCATGTTGTATACTGTATCCCCTGTAACCTGGCAAGCAAAAGAGAATACATGGCAAAGCTTTGTCTTATCCTTTAAATAAACAGGACTTCTGAAGAATGGACTTTTAAAAATGTTTTTAAGTAATTAAAAGAAAATTTCAAAAATATTATCTAAGAATATATGCAATTAACAATGAAGGTAAAACAAGTTTACTGTAACACAAAAAAGCAGAGATCGGTTCAATCTCTTCATAAGCATTTTAGATAATTCTTTTCTTTTTTGGGGGTGAGTCTTTTTGAGACAGGGTCTCCTATTTATACACTTAATATCAGTTTTTACTAAAACTAAACATATAATCTTAAATAACCTCCTTACTGAATGAAAACATTTACTTCAAACATCACAAAGTTAGAACTTTAAAGTAGGGATAATCACTAACATTATGATAAAAAAAAGCTTTGTAGACTATTACCTCATTTAATCCATACAAACACCCTAAAAGTGAGAATGACCATCACCCTCCTTGTACAGATAAGAAACAGGGGCTCTCCTAGCACTTGGGAGAGCCAAATGGATTTCTGTGTTTGAGGCCAGCCTGGTCCACATAGTGAGTTCTAGGCCAGCAGGGGCTATGGGGAGACCTTGAGTCAATCAATCAACAATCAATCAATCAATCAATTAATCAATCAGGGGCTGGAAGAAGTTACAACACAACACCAAAACAGGGGTGGCTTTTCAGACTTTCAACACCATGCTCTATATGTCTCTAATGCCCAAGTTTTATAATTGCAGCTGTTTTTTTAAAGGTATAGAATATTTACTTAAGTATCATTTTGTTTTGTTTTAAATTAAGAGGTAGGGAAATCCCTATCACCAGAAATCCCGGATTAGGAATGCTCAAGACAACATGACAACAGCATTTCCTAACCCATTCTGTTAAGAATTAAGCAGCACTGTTGCATTTCATGGTTTTCCTGTGACTCCTTTAATTCAACAGTTTTCAAAATTTTAAAAGAGTATCAGTTTCCCAATTAAACTAAGGTACTTTCTTTCCCTTACATTGTTAAAAAAAATTAAAATAAAAAAAAATTAAAATTAAAAAAAAAAATCTCTTGCCTAGGCAGGAAAAAACATTTCTTACTGAGCCAGCAGAGGGGGCTAAAAATCTAGTGATGTCTAATTATCTAAGAATTACCAAACACAGGAATATATAGATGAGGAGGGGAGAGAATGAGAGAAACAAACCTTTATAATCTCTTTTTAAAGAGAACTTCTGAAAATTCTATGGTAAAATCATTCCCTTGCTGGCCACTAAATGTGAACAGGATTAAACGATTAAATAGATACTGTTCAAAATAATATTTTCAGTAAAAACTATTAATTTCAATACAACTTCGACTTGAAATTTAAGTGAATTCACCATTAATAAACTACAAAATATTATTACTTAAGTATCTTTAAAAACGTAAAAACAAAACAGGCTAAATGGCAGAGTAGCTAATACCATCAGCATGACATTAAAGAAAGGTCACATTAAGACTGTGAAGGATGACTGGTTTGAAGTACACAAAGTTTGGGAAGTCCTTTATAATGCCTCATAATAGAAACACACCCCATCATTTTTAAAACAATAAGTAAACACAGAAAATATTTTTATGAAGATAGTTTTTGTATACATTAATCATATGTATCATGGAAGTTTAAGGGATAATATAAAACCAAAACCAAACCATAGGTTTAAAATAACTGGACACTAACCTTTCCAAAGATGGTATGCTTATTGTTAAGCTCATCTGCTCGACCCAGTGTAAAGAAAAACTGGCTGCCATTATCGTGTGGACCAGCATTCGCCATGGCAACCAGTCCTCTCCGATTAAAACGTAACCGTGAATGAAATTCATCCTGAAGCATAAAGGAGATTTAGTGACTGTCCTGTCTCAAGATCCTTCATATTCCATAAGCTATGCAGCAGAGCGGCAAGGCCTCATGTCATCTCTAATAAAAATGCTGAGGCTTTATTTGGCTGATTTTCAAGAATAATCAAATCCAAATTTACTATTCCTCAATGCTCTTAAAGCCAAATTCAATAGCCTGAAAGTATCTTCTAGATAAATTCAGCCCTGTAGCCTATCTTAGAGAAATCTGTTCATTTACACACAGAGGAAGGGTGTTCAAAAGGAAAAAGAGTTCTAAGACTCACTTGCCTACTCTCCATCAGAATCTTAAAACCATCGATTGTTTTCCAAGAAACCCATCTTTGAACTACTCTGACATCTTCAATCATCACTTCTTCCTGTCTTGCTCTAAATGTCATGAAACACTTGCTTTCTTTTATTTATGAGTGTGTTAATGTGATTTACTTTTTGTTTGTTTGTTTGTTTTTGGTCTTTTTGAGACAGGGTCTCCCTGTAGCTCCAGCTGTCCTGGAACTCACTCACTATGTAGAGCAGGCTGGCCTCAAACTCACAGAGATCCACCTCCTAAGATGTCCTAAGTTAGTTGAATCTTCTCAGAAATGGCAGTGGTCCCATTTGGTAGATTTCAACAGAGCAGGTGCAAATCTTTCTATGATGATTTTCTTGTTTTGATACCTACTTAGAATTTCCCTCCAAATCTGACAATGAAATCATTTATAATGTAGCCATTGTTATATAAACAATACTTTTGTTGTTGTTTTTCTTTTAAAAAACGGGGTCTAAATATGTAGTCTCAACTGGCCTGGAACTCACTTCGTAGACCAGAATGGCCCTTAAGTCACAGAGATCTGCCTGCCTCTGCCTCCCAGGTTCTGGGATTAAAGGCATGCACCATCAATACCTGACATAATCAACACTTTTTAAGAAAGCTATTTTTCTTTAATATACAATTCTTAGATCTCACTAGAAACCAAACTCGCAGGCACCTTAGCCTTGGACTTCTCAGCATCCAGAAGAACTGTGTGAAAAGCATTTCTGCTGTTTAAACCCCTTAATACGTAGTATTTGCATGGCACATTTAAAAAAGATCGAGTTAAAAAAAATATCAACAATGTCACTGTGGTATTTAAAAGTAAAGCAAAAATGCCAGTTAAGAAGGAAATGTCAAAAAGAGAGGTTAGACTAAATAATAGGATTAATAAGATAAAAGGCATACTTCTTACAAAGTGGAGGTTCTAAAATTTTGAGACAGAACTTTTGATAAAGCATGTAGTTGTCTAACAGTGACATTTGAGATTTTTTTATTTTATATATATTTTTATTGAATTTTTGTGCATTTCGTACAAAACATCTATATTAAACATGAGATTTTAAAATATAATTTCCTATTTTCCAGAGCCACTATCATCTGAAAACCAAAGCCAGAGTATAACTATTTTTCTCAACAATCATGGTGGCCAAGTATGGCAGCACTAGCATGCCTGCAGTCCAGGCACTCTGAAAGAGCAGGCAAGAGAACTGCCCCAAGTTCAAGGCTAGTCTAGTCTATATAGCAATTTCCAGTGAGGGCTACATAGCAGGACCCTCTATGGAAATTTATAAACAATTAAAAATCATACAGGCCCAGGAAAAGATAATAGGAAACTCCAGACACCCTTTCTCATAGGATTAAGTATGGGATTTCCAAAGGCTTCCTTATTTTAAGAACTACTAATGCAGCTGGAGGAATGGCTCAGCAGTTAGCAGTACCAGATGTTCTTACAGAGGACCTGGGTTCAGTTTCCAGCACCCACACAGTGACTACTGCCAAGACTCCAGTTTCAAGGGATTGACAACATCTTCTGACTTCTATGGGTACTGCACTCCTGTGGCACACTTTCATGCTGGCATTACACATTTTTTTAAAAAAATAAAGAATGCGTATTCACTCAAAGAACCTAATATTGTTACAATTAGACTAATAAATGCAATTCTTGCTTTATTTGAACCCAGTATTGTTCCTAATTTCTTAAGTACATTAACCCTTTTCTTTTGCAGGTCTGTGTTGGCAGTTAAGAAATCATAGGCCCATTCTTTACTAACATACCTTTTCCTACTATTTTTGGCTCCTCCCTCTGTTCATTTTATGACTGTCCAAGGTTGCATGCACTTTGTACTATAGAGTTCTTTTTTTGTACAATGCACAGAAAGTTCTACTATGGGAGACTGTGTCCCTCAAAATTTTTATGTTGAAGCCCTAATCCCCAATGTGAATAGAATTGAGTCTCTGACAAAGTGACAGAGGTTATAAACATGATCACAGTGAGCTAGGTCCTAAGGGTTGGGGCTCTGGTTCTAAACCAATAGGACTTGTGTACTTTTTTAAAAAAATTTATTTATTCTTGTATGTGTATGAATGTACTGTCCGCATGTAGGTTTGTGCACCTGTGTTGTGCAATGCGGTGGAGGTCAGAAGAGGGTGTCGGATTCCCCTGGAACTGGAGTTAAAGACGGTTCTCAGCCACCATGTGGGTGCTGGGAATCGAACCTGGGTCTTCTGGAAGAGCAGTCGGCACTCTTAACCACTAGGCCATCTCTCTAGCCCGGGCTTGTGTACTTTTAAGAAAAGACCAAAACTGCTGGGCATGGAGGTGTACACCTTTAATCCCAGTACTCAGGAGGCAGAGGCAGATAGATTTGTGAGTTCAAGGCCAGCCTGGTCTACATAGTAAGTTCCAGGCCAGCTGGGGCTACAGAAAGACCCTGTCACAAAAAAGCAAAAAAGATAAAAAAAAAAAATAAGAAAGAAAAAGGAAAAAAAGAAAGAAAGAAAAGACAAGCCCAAGAGCACAGCTGGTTTTCTCCTCCCAGAGTCAAAGCAGGTAGTACATAAAGGTCAGGAGGAAGGAGCTCAGGGGGAGCCAAGCCCTCACAGGCTGTGACTCAGACTTCCCTCCAGAGCAGTGAGAAACAAACTCTTGTTTAAGTTCCACAGTCTGTTACATTTGATTACAGCAGCCTAAGCAGGCTACTGAAAATTCCAGAGAGCATTTAAACTAAAATAGCATATGTGATATTCTAAAAATGTTTTCTATTTCCTGAGCTATGCAGATTCGAATCAGTCACACATTGGGAAATATGCTATAAGGTCCTTTTTTTTGAGTAATTTTTTAAACTATAATCTTTAGCTCTATCTGAATTTAATCTAGCATAAAATATTACAATAAAATAACCTAGAAAGAATGCCTGATAAAAGTAATAATTGCTCTTATCTCTGTATTATTCTAACTACATTGATTTTTAGTACATGAAATATTTCTCTTGTGGAATACAATCACTTTTGTAGAAAGAATCTAAAGTGACTTAGAATAACAGTAATTGAGTCTGACCTTGAACGGAGCTCCATAGATAGACTCTCCACCAGTTCCTGTGCCAGTGGGATCCCCACCTTGGACTATGAAACCAGGCACAACTCTGTGAAAAATGGTGTTGTCATAGTAGGCTGAAAAAAATAAATTGACTTATCAATTTCTAAAATTCAATGTCTTTAGCTATCAGTTAATATACAAGTAGCCACAAGATTTAACTTCCAGAATGCTAAATAGGCTTCAAACCAACCTTTTCTTCTCTACTTCCTATAAAATACTTAATTTTCAAAACATGGTGTTTCTATAGAAACTCAAAGTTTATTGAAGCACTGTTCACAACAGTCAACAGAGAGAAACAACTCAAATGTGTATTATTGGATAAATGGCTGAATAAGGTACCCTATATACCAAATGTAAAAGATCACATGTGTATGATTTCATTTATAAGAAATATCCAGAATAAGTAAATCGATGGAGAAGGGAAATAGGTTGGTATGTGCCAGGTTCCTGAAGGGAGGTAAGTAGGAAGTGACTGCTTAAAGGTTAAAGAGATTCCTTGGAGGGTAATAAAATAGTTTAGAACTACACTAAGGTGCCAGTTGTACAATACTGAGTTTACTAAAATGAGATGTATACTTTAAAATGACTAGTTTTATGTTCTATAAACTTCACTCCAGCTTTTAAAATCCTTCAAATGGAACGAAAGAAATTATTTTATATCACTGAAATTAGTTTTGTGCTTACATTGGTCAGGTAAGTACAAGAGAAAAATATATAGCATGTACACTTAGCCCTGAAGCAATTACTACGTAAGCAAAAGCTATGACTGCTATGGAGACATCCAAAACACCAGCAGCAAGAGAAGCTGAACAGAGTCCATGACCACCATGACTCAATCACATACTCACAGGACAGCTCCCTCAAGGCTTGGCCACCCTGCAGAACTATCAACCATCAGATATCTCATCATACAGGAAAATAAATGACGCCATCATTTAATCATCTTGAGTTGGGTCTTCTAGAACTTGCAACTGAATACAATGTAACTCATTCAGTGAACAATATTTATCAAGTATTCCTGTGATGCAGGCACTGTACTGACATAATTCACAAAGTACATATTATAATGGTTTGCAGGCAACCTAAAATTACTTATATTTGCAAGGTAAAGGGGATGCAATCTGTAATCTATCAACTGTATTGAGTACAGTGTACTTGGAGGAAATGGAAAGGACTATCAGCTGTTTTTGTTGCTGTTATTGTTGTTACTGTGGCTGCTGTTCTCAGTCCCTTCTTACTGTGAAGAGCTGCTAAGCCACGTTCAAAGGAGTTTCTCAGTGCCCACAGGATCCTTCTGGTTACAGACTAAGAGGACTAACGCATCTCTCCTAAATCCCTGGGTAACAATTTTATCACTTAGAGCAACACTGCATTTAACAACCAAGAATTTTGAATCTGGCTTTTTGCTACCTGTACAGCCTTATAAATTAACTCATAGTATTGTTCTGAAGATTAAATAAGAGCATATGAATCCAACCTACAAATTTTCAAGTTCAATTCAAATGTGAGAACTTTTAATATTGCCATTTAAAATTCAACAAATTTCAATAGGAAATATACCCTGGCATGTATCACAAAATGGAAATATCAGTACAACCTGTTTTGAAACCATGATTAAATTTGCTTTTTCAAAAGGTCAGCCTTACAGTACATTGAATGGATTAGAAAGAAACATGTTGGAGAAAGCAAGTGAGAGCAAGAGCACACAAGAGAGAGAGAGAGAGAGAGAGAGAGAGAGAGAGAGAGAGAGAGAGAGAGAGAGAGAGAGAGAACGAGAGAGAGAGAGAGAGACAGACAGACAGACAGACTACTGTTCCAAGCTAAAATATTTAAAATGGAGGCTCAATAAGTCCCACATATGCACTGCATGTGAGGAAAGGAGTGTGAGACTTGATGTTTTTGAATCTGACCATGCTATTCCTTTTTCTCACTTCCCATCAAGTCATAATGATGTCAGCATTTTATTTAGTTTTCTTTATAATTTTTCCTAATCATACTATTGCTAGACGTATAAAATTATTAAAATACTATATATATTCCATCATCCCCTATTCACAATTTCTACTTCTCTATATAATCATTGCTGAAGTATGAATTTATAGTTTTTTTGTTGTTCTTTTTGTGTGTGCATTCAAGATGGTCTTACTCTACAGCTCAGACTGTCTTGGAACTCACTATGTAGCTCAGCTAGGCCTGGAACTCATGACAATCCTCCTGCCTTAGGCTCCCAAATGCTAAGATTATAAGCCTGCACCCATCACACACATTCACAGCTCTCTTTACAGTGATTCTCTTTGCTTCTTGAGTTGCTGTGCATCATCCTTCCAAGCATTCTGAGGAAAGAAGCTTTATGGTCTCACTGTGCATGTTCCTAGCATCCTCCAGAATGCTCTCTAAGCTTTTAAAAAGAAATTCAAATGCATTCAAATTATGAAGCAAAGTCTCTGACTACTGTGACTTCTGATGACTGCTCTCATTTCTGGCTATATGATACGGAATAGCATGATATACTGTGATTAATTTATTAAACATTTATAGGAATTTATAACTGTGTTTTAAAATCAGATATGTTTCTTCTCTAGAATTTTGTTTTATGGTTAATTTTGTACATTATCATCATTAAAGTTTTGGGGTTTTAGGCGGGGTTGGTTTTTTGAGTCAAGGTCTCCCTGTAGACCCAGGTGGCCTAGAACGCTCTATTTAGAACAGGCTGGCCTGGATCACAGAGACATGCCAACCTCTGCTTCCCAGGTGCTGGGATTAAAAGTGTGCGTCACTGTTAGCATTATTAATTTTTAACTTAAAGTCATTTTGTGACAGTCTGTCCTGTTTTGTTAAGTCTTCTGTTCTTTGCTTGGTTGGTTGGTTTTTGGTATGTGTGTGCATGTGTATGATGTGTGCACATGAATATGCAGATACATGGGTTTAGGCATCCAGAGGTCATGGGGAGAGATTGGGTGCTTTCCTTTATTATTCTCTACCTCATTTCCTTGAGACAGAGTCTCTCACTGAACTAGAAGTTCACTGTTCAGGCTATACTGGAAGGCCAGTGAACTCTAGGGATAAACTGCTCTGTCTTCCAGTGCTGTAGGCCAGTGAACTCTAGGGAAAAACTGCTCTGTCCTCCAGTGCTGCAGGCCAGTGAACTCTAGGGATAAACTGCTCTGTCCTCCAGTGCTGAGGGCCAATGAACTCTAGGGATAAACTGCTCTGTCCTCCAGTGCTGCAGGCCAGTGAACTCTAGGGATAAACTGCTCTGTCCTCCAGTGCTGAAGGCCAGTGAACTCTAGGGATAAACTGCTCTGTCCTCCAGTGCTGAAGGCCAGTGAACTTTAGGGATATAGTGCTCTGTCCTCCAGTGCTGAAAGCCAGTGAACTCTAGGGAAAAACTGCTCTGTCCTCCAGTGCTGAAGGCCAGTGAACTCTAGGGAAAAACTGCTCTTTCCTCCAGTGATCCTGAACTCGTGGGTACTCTTTATCGTGCGAAGGCCGTGACTTTAGGGATATAGTGCTCTGTCCTCCAGTGCTGAATGCCAGTGAACTCTAGGGATAAACTGCTCTGTCCTCCAGCTGAAGCAGTGACGATGACACGCTTCTCAGTCTGAGGCGTGAACTCTAGGGGTATAACTGCTCTGTCCTCCAGGCTGATAGCCAGTGAACTCTAGTGGAATAAACTGCTCTCCCAGTCTGGCCATAACTCTAGGGATGCTCGCCATCTATGCCAGTGAACTCTAGGGATAAAATGCTCTGTCCTCCAGTGCTGAATGCCAGTGAACTCTAGGGATAAACTGCTCTGTCCTCCAGTGCTGAAGGCCAGTGAACTTTAGGGGTATATGCTCTGTCCTCCAGTAGCTGCAGGGCCAGATGAACTCTAGGGATAAACTGCTCTTCCTCCAGTGCTGAAGGCCAGTGAACTCTAGAGATAAACTGCTCTGTCCTCCATGCTGAAGGCCAGTGAACTCTAGAGATAAACTGCTCTGTCCTCCATGCTGAAGGCCAGTGAACTCTAGAGATAAACTGCTCTGTCCTCCATGCTGAAGGCCAGTGAACTCTAGAGATAAACTGCTCTGTCCTCCAGTGCTGAGAGACTCAGGGAAAACTCTCTGTCCCAGTCTGCAGGCCAGTGACTCTAGGGAAAAACTGCTCTTTCCTCCAGTGCTGAAGGCCAATGAACTCTAGGGACAAACTGCCTCTGTCCTCCGTGCTGGAAGTGACGTGACTCATAGTGGATAAACTGCTCTGGTCCCCATCGGGAGCTGAGTCCTAGTGAACCGTTCCAGTGGTGAACCATGACTAGGGAAAACTGCTTCTTCCTCCATTCGCCAGTGACTCATGTATAGGCCCCAGTGAAGGCGAACTTGGATATGTGCTCGGTCTCATTAACATGAAAGTCGCTCTGTCCTCCAGTGCTGAAGAGTGGACCTAGGGACATGCACAGCATGCCTCATGCTTTGGGCAGTACTCCCGGAAGGGGTAACTGCTTTTACATGGTGCGACCAAGTGGCACTACTGCCTCGTGGGGAGCTAGGGGCATGACAACTATTTTGGGGGCGAGATTGTCGGCCTTGTGCATAAGCTTCAAACCAGCTAGCGAAAACCTCTATGGGAATTTTTAAAATCAAATGTTTTAGGTTTAACTAAGTTTTTTCCTTTAACTTGTGAAATATTTGCTATTGTTTAGTGTTTACATCTAGATTAAAAAACAAATTCCAATCAATATGTTAAGGGAAAAGGAAGGGCTCATGCTTTACGCTCGAAGCAGTCAAGAGTCAGAAGCAGACAGACCTCTGATATCAAGGCCAGCCCGGGCTCTACAAGTCACAGTGAGAACCTGACTTAAAAAACCCAAAAGCAAAAAAGAAAAAAAAAAAAAGAGTATAAAATGTAATGGGGCTGGAGAGATGGGCCGATAGCGGGTAAGAGCTCCGACCCCGCTCTTACAGAGGACCCGGGTTCGATCCCCAGCACCCACATGGTGGCCGAGAGCCATCTGAAACTCCAATTCCAGGAGAACTCCAGTTCCAGGGGAATCCGAGACCCTCTTCTGACCTCCGTAGCATTGCACGACACGGGTGCACAAACCTGCATGCAGACAGTACATTGATACACATACCGAAATAAATAAAATAAAAAAAAAAATAAAAAAATAAAAAAAATAAAATGTAACTGATGAAGCATGGACCTGAAGAGGTGAGGCTGAAGTTAAACAGTGATAACAGGAAGAGCTGCATGACTAGTTTACTCTGCACTGAAAGATAATGAAATTATCCACACAAACAACAAAGCTATCAGCTCTGAAGTCAGCTTCCTTTTGCTTTCGTAGTCTCTTTTCCTTCTTTTTTTAAAAAAAAAAATTTTTTTTTAATTTTATTTATTTTTGCATGTGTATGAGTGTAGTGTCTGCATGTAGGTCTGTGCACCCGTGTCGTGCAATGCCGTGGAGGTCAGAAGAGGGTCTCGGATTCCCCTGAACTGGAGTTCTCCTGGAATTGGAGTTACAGACGGTTCTTAGCCGCCATGTGGGTGCTGGGGATTGAACCCGGGTCCTCTGCAAGAGCAGTCGGAGCTCTTAACCGCTAGGCTATCTCTCCAGCCCCCTTTTCCTTCTTTTATACTAGCTTCATCCTAATTTTTAAACTGACAATTTTTCATAATTTACACTTATTTTAAATGTTCACCTAACTAAATGGCAACTAGGCACAAGTTTAATGTGTCTAAGTCTGTATAAATACAGATCTCTGTGTTGGAAAGGACAGAACTGAGCTGTAACAACGGTGCCATTTCATCTGAGGGCCTTACCTAAGGCTGCACGCCCTCTTCCTCATGCGTCTATTCATTTGCTTTTCCTTCTGGAAGCCATGCATTTTGTTGTTGTTCTTGTTAGTGTTGCTGTTATGCTGATAGGAGTATTTACCAGACCCAGAAACATTATAACTTCTTAAAACATATAATAAATTAAATGAGGTTCTTTGCGTTACATTTTTAAAATCTTGACTTTACTGATCTAAGTATCTTTTTAAAAAAAATCAGTCTTCTCAAGCTTATTGTTAGTCTTTCCAGTAACAATTCCAATAAATTCTTCCCTATTTAATTAAGAAAACTGCTCTGTTTTTTTCTATCCACTTTCCATTCTTCTTTCTCCTTGTCGTCTTATAAATTGTTGGTGCAGCTGAGCTTCACCACTATCCCACTGAGCAGCATCTTTATTTCCCGGCATTTTCTGCCCAGATCTTTTCTGTTTTTCCATTCACCTGGTCATGGGTTGCAATCTACCATTCATTCTTTCTAATGTTTTTGTAATTTCACTCTCCCATAAAATCTGAGCTTTGGGCTCAAAACTTATTAGCAGAAGTCTGACTCTTCTTTGTCTCCTGTGTTTCTTAGCTTTGTTGACAGTTATTTGAAGCCTCTCTAACTAAACTACCTGTCTGATTTTATTTCCTTCCTGCCTGTCATAGCAATTACACATGATGGTATTTGCAGATGTATATTTTCTCTCTCATCTGATTCTTTTATTATTCCTTTAATCTTCCTCCTTGCAGTGCCATATTTATCTAATTATCTACTTGGAGAGCTTTGTCTATACCATACAATAGGACATTGTGGATTCTCTTTTTTTTTTAATTTTTTTTTATGTGTATGAATGTACTGTCTGCATGCAGGTCTGTGCACTCGTGTCCTGCAATGCTGCAGAGGTCAGAAGAGGGCATTGGATTCCCCTGGAACTGGAGTCAAAGATGGTTCCCAGCTGCCATGTGGGTGCTGGATTCTCTTTTAAACCTTGTTTTTAACCCAAATATTGTTTTCTGATACTGTCTGTCTCTAAAAATTAGGTGTTTTAGTTTACTAGTTTTCCTTCTTTTCAATACTTTTCTCCTACCTTTTATTTATTTTTTCTTTTAAACTGACTTTTTTTTTTCAAACTTTACACACATTTTAAATGGTCATCTACCTATGGTAGCTAAGACTTAACAATCCAATATTAATTGGTATAATTATTATTGGTATAATATTAATCCGTATAATTAGATTTCTGTGTTTAGTGCAGAGGACACTGATTTACCAGCACTGGAGGTATTTAAAGCCATACATAATATATTCTAGAAGCCACCAAGAAACTGTAAAAATATATGGAAAACCTGTTTCATAAAAAAAAAAAAATGTTCAGGAACAAAAAAATACTCTAGTGGACATAAAATTCTGTGAAGTTACTTATATAACACCAAATTATCACACTCAAATCTAGAGACACTGATAACAGTATCAGAGAATGCTGTAAGATGGTAAGCTTTGTGGAAAAATGAATTTGATAAAAAATGGTTAGAGTTCAATAAAAACAGGATGAAAACACATATACGAGAATATACAGAAAGTGGGAAGGAAAAGTTGAGGAAACAAAGGTAAGTGTGGACTGAACCCACATGGACAGTGTAATGAAGGCAGAGCTGGAAGGCTGGGAGAGCACAGAGAGAGAGAGAAATGAGAGCAGAGGCCCAGATGAGACCCAATCACAGCCACATAGTCAAAGCCCAGGCTGCCTAAGGAAGAATTTAAGTTCTTTGGTTTAGTTGTAGCTAACAGTAGACCTTCTCGTAGCAAAGACCATTACACAATTAGATAAATTAGGGGTAAGAAGGAAAGAAATGGCTAGAGTTCAGAAACTTTGCTGAGGTAAGTTTCTCTGTGAAAGGTACAGAGATTTATTAGGAAGAAGGTCATCTTCCTATTTGCTGACAGATGTCATTCTTATCAATGCCTGCCACTTGTTACCTCCATGTAACATCAGACCTCAATGTGAAAAATACAGTGCAGTTTATTCTTTACTAAGAATTCATTCTGTTGGGTGTGGTGGCACATGCCTTTAATCCCAGCATTAGGGAGGCAGAGGCAGGCAGATCTCTGTGAGATTGAGGCCAGCCTGGTCTACATAGTAAATTCCAGGCCAACTGAGGCTACAGGGAGATCTTGTCTCAAAAACACAACACAAAAAATTCATTCACCGAGGGTTTTAGTTAAAGTGTCTCACTGTGTTACCCCGGCTAGTCTAAACTTCGAGTCTTTCTGCATCAACTTCCCTAGTGCCACAGTGCCCAACTAAACTGCTGCTGTTTCTAAATTCACCCGTTTCTCCCCAAGAATGATAATGGAGGTAATACTGACCTTCCAAGCAAAGCTGAATGAAATTTCTGCAAGCTTTAGGAGCTTCTTTTGACCACAACTCTATGTCAATATCTCCAGCTGTAGTCTTCAATAAAACCTATAGAAAGAATAACATATCATATTAGTTTTTTGTTTGACAATCAGCTATTCCACTTAAAACACTGGGTAATGAGTTAATCTTAGAATATTAAAAATGACTTGAGTTTTATTGTTCTATTTTACAAAATGTTAAATATTCATTATAGTTCTTGTACATGCAAATAGTTCAACAAACCATTTTCAGAAAAAGTTAAAATGACATAATATTCATTTTGTGTGTGTGTGTGTGTGTGTGTGTGTGTGTGTGTGTGTATACAGGTACATGTGTGCATGTAGAGGCCAGAGGTCAATATTGGGCATCTTCCTTAGTAGCTTTCCACCTTAGTTTATAAACAAGGTCTCTTGTGGAACCTGAAGCTCATCAATCCAACTAGACTTAGGGGCCAATCTCTGCCACCCTCCTCACACCACAGTCCTGGGGTTTCAGACACACAGTACTAAGTCCAATGTTTTTTGTTTCTGTGTTTTGGTGACAGGATCTCCTTGTGGCCCGAGCTGGCCTGGAACTTGCTATGTAGAACAGGCTGGCCTCAATCCCAGAGAATGCTGGGATGAAATGTGTGCAGCACCATAGTGGGCCTAAACCCAAGTTTTTATATGAATATTGGAGTTCTAAACTCGGGTTTTTATGTATATATAGCAAGCACTTTACTAACTGACCCATTTCCTTAGTGCTTTGATTTTTTTTTTTCTTGTTATGCTTTGTTTTTGTTTTTTGAGACAGAGACTTATAGCTTTATAGGCCAACTGGCACTGAACTCACTAGGTAGCCAAGGGAGGACCTTGAATTCCCGATTGTGCTGGATAGCTCTAGTATCAACTTGACACACCTGGGTTGAGGGAGCCTCAATTGGGGAATTGGCTCCATTGGATTGGCCTGTGGCCACATCTGTGAAGTATTGTCTGATTGTCGAGCAGTGTGGGAGGGCCCAGCCCGCAATGAGTGGTGCCACCCTGGGCAGGTTGTTGTGTACCATATAAGGCAGGCTGGGCATGAGCCATAGGAGAAAGCCAGTGAACAGCATTCCTCCATGGCCTGTGCTTCAGCTCCTGCCTCCAGGTTCCTGCCCTGAGTTCCTGCCTTGGGCTCCCTAAGTGATGAACTGTGACCCAGGAGATGTAAGCTAAATAAACCCTTTCCTTCCCAAGTTGGTGTCGTCAGTGTTTTGTCACAGCAATGGAAGACAGACTAGAACAGAAATTGGTACCAGAGAGTGGGGTATTGCTGTGACAGACCTGACCTTGGTGTTTGGGGAAGGATTGTGGAGGCGTTTGGAACTTTGGGCTGGGAAGATCATTGAATGCCTAAAGATTGTTGCTGTGGAGCTTGGAGCAGTTTTGCTGAAGGAGTTGTAGAAGATGGAGGCCTGGCTTGTGAAGTTTCAAAGGAGAGCAGAGATCATCAGGACTGTGTAATCTGTGGGTTCTGGTCAGCTGGGGCTGAGGAGAATCAGCTGTAAGTAACAAGAGACCAGAACCTGAAGTGAAACTTTTGTGGTACTGGGGCAATTGATGCTGGTTAGCTGGGGCTGAAAAATCAGCTGTAAGTAACAAGAGACCAGCATCACTGAGGTGAAATCTTCTGGGGAGAATATCTTCAAGGTCAGCACACAGAAGCTGTGACCCAGAAAGGGCCTGAGCCTCCATCTCGAGCCAGAAGCCGGACTTGGTAACGTGTAAGAGTCTCCTATATGGTTCCGGTGTTGAAATTTGAGGGGGTCACAGAGAGCAGCCGAGGCTTGGCACTGTGAGAGGTCAGGAAAGACCATTGGTGGAAGTGCACCTCGGTTGCTGTGAAGACCCCAGGATTGCAGGGGTCATGGAGAGAAGCTGAGGCTTTGCACCAGGAGAGGTCAGAAGAGACCATTGGTGAAGGTGCTGCCTCAGTTTCAGTAGCGACCCCAGCTTTTTGGAGATGCCGGTACCCTGGGACGACCACCAAGAGCAGCGGTAGGTGTAGAATGGAGTCGGCCTGGGCCTGCGAGATGAGTGTGCCACGGACGGCAGAGTCGGAGAGGGGGAGCTGCCGAGACCCTTTGGAGCCCAGAAGATCGTGAGTGAATCCCAGGTGTCCAGCCTTGAGCTACTTTGCTGGACTTAGGTTTTGTTTGAGAGTGCCTGATTCTTCCCTTTGAAATAAGACAGTACTTGTTTTGGATTTTACAGCAGCCCACAGTTAAGAGACTTTTAATAGACTGAACTTTTAAGTGTTTGGACATTTTAAGGACTGTGGGGCTTTTAAGGTTGTACTGTCTTAGGTTGTGATTAATGTTAACATCATACTTTGGGGATAAGAACTGGAAAGGTGGTGGTTTAATAGTGATGTGTTTTGTGTGTCAAGTTGACAAGGGGTCAATTGTGCTGGATAGCTTTAGTGTCGACTTGACACACCTGGGTTGAGGGAGCCTCAACTGGGGAATTGGCTCCATTGGATTGGCCTGTGGCCACATCTGTGGAGTACTGTCTGATTGTCGAGCAGTGTGGGAGGGCCCAGCCCGCAATGAGTGGTGCCACCCTGGGCAGGTTATTGTGCACCATATAAGAAGGCAGGCTGGGCATGAGCCATAGGAACAAGCCAGTGAACAGCATTCCTCCATGGCCTGTGCTTCAGCTCCTGCCTCCAGCTTCCTGCCCTGAGTTCCTGCCTTGGGCTCCCTAAGTGATGAACTGTGACGCGGGAGATGTAAGCTGAATAAACCCTTTCCTTCCCAAGTTGGTGTCAGTCAGAGTGTTTTGTCACAGCAATGGAAGACAGACTAGAACACCGATCTTCCTGCCTCCATCTCCCAAGTCTGGAATTAAAAGAGTTTGCTAGCATACCTGGTTTATGCAATGTTGGGAGACTGCAAGTACCCTACCAACTTAGCCACACCACCAAACCCAAATAAAAATTCATAAACTAATTATGGCATGTTAAAAGTCACCATCTATAGTAGGTCCTTTGATAACCTTTCTACTAGCTCATGACAGTGGTTTCTTCTTGGTGGAACCAGCCACTTACAACAACCAGCACTCCTACTAAGCCCATAGGAGGAAAAGGTTTCTATAATAACTGGCTTAATAACTACAAATAACAAAAAGAATGTTGGTCCCTAAGTTTGAATATCATGGCAAACTTGGAGTCCAATTTCTCCAGTATCAATTTTTTTCTTCTTTTTTTACCCTTAGTGTATAAAAATTGTTCAGGATCAATAATTTGTAACACAATCACTTAGAATGTCCTTGCAAATAAAGGCTGCAGAGTAAATAAAAATAAAACTGGTCATAATGGGAAGTCAATATCATTCATATAAGTCATATTTACCCTTATCTAAAACTTTTACCTAGTTTCCACAAACACAGTTTTGGAAATATAGGAAGCTTACAAATTACTCAAGCAATGCCTGACTTTCATGTGCCTCAGAAGCTATAAACTGCCCCTGAATCAGAAAACTTGTGAACACAAAGAAGGAAAAGCATTTCATCCTCTTCTTCCCTAGTGCCTAGATCCTACTTCACTGTTGCTACAACTTTGGTTTGATTTGTTTCAGAAGCTAGAAAATGCTATCACAAATTCATAAAATACTGGTGAATCCATTTTATCTTTTGTAGCCTTTATTAGCTCTTCTACAACTGCTCTTCAGGGACTATGAAAATGAGAGAAATAAATATCTACATGGTAGGTAGATTTTTTTTTTTTTTTGGTGTTTTCAAGACAGGGTTTCCCTGTAGCCCCAGCTGTCCTGGAACTCACTCTGTAGACCAGGCTGGCCTTGAACTCACAGAGATCCACCTGCCTCTGCCTCCCAAGTGCTAGGATTAAAGGCGTGCACCACCACACCCAGCACATTAGTTTTTAATATATTCACAGAGTTCAGCAATCACTGACATTATTTCCACAACATTCCATCACCTTGGAAACACACCTTAACCTATTATCAGTTCCTCTCCATTTCCCCTACCATTACCCCTTGGCTAACACCAACCTATTTTCTGACTGTATGAATTTGCCAACCGGACATTTCAGATAAATGAAATCATAAAGATGTGCCATTTTGTGTTTGACTTCTTTCACTACATCTTTCTTTTAAATTAAAGAGGTCTGTCTTCTTGTTCTACCTATTTAATTTTTTTTTATTAATTTTATTTATTTCTGTATGTGTATGAATGTACTGTCTGCATGCAAGTCTGTGCACCCGTGTCATGCAATGCCGCGGAGTTCAGAAGAGGGTCTTGGATTCCCCTGGAACTGGAGTTCTCCTGGAATTGGAGCTTCAGACGGTTCTCAGCTGCCATGTGGGTTCTGGGGATCGAACCCGGGTCCTCTGTAAGAGCGGTCGGCGCTCTTAACTGCTAGGCCATCTCTCCAGCCCCCTATTTAATTTTTAAATATTTTTGGAACTCAGTCAAGTATAAACAATGGCTTAATAGTCTTACTAAAATATTTCAAGACAGAATATTTAATACCAAACTTCATCATTAATAATAATGTAAAGTTATATTTCTTTTTACCTGCATGCAACTTTACTGTTAAAATGTGAATCCCTATACATGTTTTGGAATTAACCTATAGCTTATTTTCAGACTTTGTAATTCCGATTTAGGTGTGGAGTGTATATATGCATATTTTGGAGTAATATAAAATTAAAAGGAACAACAACAACAAAAAACCTGTTCAAAAAACTGACCAAAACAGTAAACTTCTGCATCCAAAGGAAAAAAAAAAAGACTGAGAAAAAGATGCAAGATAGGACTTAACATGCATGGCAGAATCCATGGGCTGGTGGGGGGGCATGGATGGGGGAATGAGTCTAAATTTGATTAAGAAATGTGTATAAAATATGCTCAATAAAAATTAACTTTAATAAAAAATAATAAGTATAAAGGCCGGGTGTGGTGGTGCATGCCTTTAATCCTAGCACTTGGGAGGCAGAGGCAGGCAGATCTTTGTGAATTCAAGGCCAGCCTGGTCTACAAAGTGAGTTCCAGGACAGCTGGGGCTATAGGGAGACCCTGTCTTGAAAAGACCAAAAAAATTTAATAATAACAATAAATATAAAGAGATATTTCAAATAGCCTTCATAGTAACTTCTAATTATTTGATAAACCCCCTATGCTTCAGCATTAATATTTTCTTATGGTTTGCTTATGTTTTTTGCTTTATTAATGTTATCTTCAATATGAAGTTCATAAGGGCTGGTTTAGTTTATCTTAGTACCATGGTCTATAAATCCATGTAACCAAATTATTAAAAATTAGACCATGATATTTTAAAAGTGACTGAATAAGTACCTGAATTTATATTATCTGTGTATGTGTGTATCTGTATGTGAGCACACTTACATATGTGTACATATACGGGTGCATGTGAGTGTGCAGGTAGGAGAGGCTACATGAAGATTTTCTCCCTCTACCTCAAAAATGATTTTGTACAGATCCTGAAGTGTGTCCTCACAAGTTTCATAACCACTGATCTGAAAACAAACTACACACATCACCCTTCCCTTCACATGCTCTGAAGTCAAGCTGCTCAACTTCAAATGTTGACTCTTCCACTTACTATCTTTCTTACCTTGAGCATGATATCTAATACCTGACCCAATTTCCTTATCAAAAACAGAGATAATAATAGCCCTACATACTTGTTGTGAGGAAAAAATGAACTATTATACACATTGTTTGGAACAGCAACTCACAAATAAGTACTCAAAAAAAAGACATTATTACCATTCTTACACTTTATTTTTAACATTTAGAAAAAAATACCTATGATTGAGCCACCTTGCACATCTTTAAACTTTTCACTGATAAGCTACTAAATTAATAATGGCTTTTTCCTCCTTTGGCCATGACAACATCCAGGAGTTAGCCACAGATGTCATGTGTCAATTACATCCCTATCTGATACCATGCTTACCAAACAAAAGAAATCTGTCCCATTGATTCCCAGTCTATCTGCTCTTTCAGTGCCTAATGTTCTATCATACAGTAAAGGTACTAAACAAACATCCATTTAGCAAACGTTATTGCAACTGCTTTAAATTCCTAACAAACTAAAAGTCTTGCTCTCATCTCTGTATCTTGCCATAGACTCCATGTCTTTAATCACCCTATGCTGGAAAAGGGCACAAGTTGGTTTTAGAGGAAATGGATGGGTTATGTCTTATGTCTTCCCATAGCCAGTTTCTGTTCAGAAGAAAATCGATATTCATCCTAATTTGTAACTATGTATTTATTTGCATAACTATTATTTTATCAATATAGAGTTCATTCAACTGACTCAACATTGAAAGGGATGATGACAGATTTTTCTTTCCAGTATTTCCTTAAAATCTAACAAAAGGTCTTGGGTATGCTTTGTAGTCAAAAATGTTTGTTTGGCTAGGGAAATGGCTCCTGGGGTAAGAGCATTTGCCACACAAGCCTGGGGATCTGAATTTGAATCCCCAGAACCCACACAGAAGCGTGGTGGTGTGGTGGCACATGCCTTTAATCCTAGCACTTGGGAGGCAGAGGCAGGTGGATCTTTGTGAGTTCAAGGCCAGCCTGGTCTACAGAGTGAGTTCCAGGATAGCTGGGGCTATAGGGAGACCCTGTCTCGAAAAGACCAAAAAA
>VZQC01005889.1:497503-511989 GCA_009823505.1 Rhizomys pruinosus
AGAACTAGAGTTCTCCTGGAATTGGGTTTCAGACGGTTCTCGGCCGCATGTGGGTGCCTGGGGATCGAACCCGGGTCCTCTGTAAGATCAGTCGGTGCTCTTAACCACTAGGCCATCTCTCCAGCCCCTCTTTTTCACTTTTGAAACAGTGTTTCACTACATAGCCTAGGCTGGCCTGGAGCTCATGTCATGATCTATGATCCTCCTGCCTCGTCCTCCTGAGTTCTAAGATTATAAGCCAGCTATTTTCTTTTTGATCTTCTCTAATCCTTTTCTCTTCCCTTCGTTTCCTGATGTTGCTTTTTATAAGTTTTCCTTTTGTGCCAACTACTTTACTAAAATACAGTTTATATTAGCTCAAAGAATATGCAAATAAAAATATACAGTTTGAAGAATTTATATAAGTACATGACTGTAAAAGAAAGAAAAAAGATCACTGAAATAAAACTGAATTTCCTTTTACTGTATTAATGGCACCATTGTAAACAGTTCTGTATCTTGCTTGCTTTCCTTTTATCATATGTATGAGATTATCACATTTCATTAAACACTGTCTCGAGTTTTTCATGCCATAATTTATTCAGTCTTCTACTTATTCCACTCTTATAGTTACACTGTTGCCATGAATAACTTTATACATAAGTCGGTTTGTGTTTGTGCAAGTCAATTGTGTTAACTCTCAGGTATGGAAGCTATAGATTAAAGCGTGTGATAGAGAGAGTTATCCTGAATTGGAGTTTCAGAAAGGGTTCTCGGCCGCCATGTGGGGGCTGGGGGATCGAACCCGGGTCCGCTGTAAGAGCAGTCGGGCTCCTAACCACTAGGCCATCTCTCTCTCTCCAGCCCTCTTTTTCACTTTGAAACAGTGTTTCACTACATAGCCTAGGCTGGCCTGGAGCTCATGTCATGATCTATGATGCTCCTGCCTCTTCCTCCTGAGTTCTAAGATTATAAGCCAGCTATTTTCTTTTTGATCTTCTCTATCCTTTTCTCTCCCTTCGTTTCCTGGATGTTGCTTTTATAAAGTTTTCCCTTTTGTTGCCAACTACTTTACTAAAATACAGTTTATATTAGCTCAAAGAATATGCAAATAAAAATATACAGTTTGAAGAATTTATATAAGTACATGACTGTAAAAGAAAAGAAAAAAGATCACTGAAATAAAACTGAATTTCCTTTTTACTGTATAAATGGCACCATTGTAAACAGTTCTGTATCTTGCTTGCTTTCCTTTTATCATATGTATTAGAGATTATCACATTTCATTAAACACTGTCTCGAGTTTTTCATGCCATAATTTATTCAGTCTTCTACTTATTCCACTCTTATAGTTACACTGTTGCCATGAATAACTTTATACATAAGTCGGTTTGTGTTTGTGCAAGTCAATTGTGTTAACTCTCAGGTATGGAAGCTATAGATTAAAGCGTGTGATAGAGACAGGCCAGTACTAATTTGCACTCCTTTGTGCAAATTACCACAGTATGTCCGCCAATGCTTTCTACAGCCTTTTCTGACTATGTTACTCTGATAGGTGAAAATGGAATCCTAGTTCAGTTTTTTACTTATGGAATGCAAAAAATTCAATAAAAATATACAATGAAAATTTTACCAAGAAGAAAAAAAAAAAAAAAAAAAGAAAGAAAAGCAATGGACTAATGCTTTGGCAGAGGATATTTCAAGACAGCCTAATGTAGACAGTGGCATGGCATTAATGGTGAATATTGGTACAGATCTATGGTGAAGAAAAGCAAATGGGGCAGAAAGAAATGCAGAATGTACGTTTGGATCGGAAACTGCACTAGAAATTAAAGGTGGGGCCAAGGCTGTGAAGGAAGGAGCTTTGATAAGGAGACTAATTGATTAAGGAGGGCCTAGTTTTTTACAAGTAAACAATGGAAAAAGTGAGATTAAAGTGATAAGGAGGGGCCCGAGATTTACAAGTAAACAACAGAAATAGTACCTTCAGGCAAGACCTAACCCAGCAAATCCTCCAATTTTTGAAAGGAAATACTGAAAGAGTTTTTCTGTTCCAAAAGTTCAGGGCAGAGAAAAGTTGCAAATGTGGTTGAAATAGGCCAGGGTCCATCCCAAATTTGGCAATTTCATTCACGTGGTGCTGGCTTTAGAGGCAGGAAGGATGCAAGAGTAAAGAGGTCATCAGTTCTTCCTCCGTGGTTTCAGAGAGCCACAGAAACCAGAGTGCAGCAGGGGCGTCCCTGAATAAAGAAGGCCCTAGATAGGCCATTGTGTGAAGCTGTGAATGTGAAGCTGGTTGGCAGGGAGACCCACAAGAAGACATTCAGATGCCAGAACTGTGAGATATTTGCCAAGGATGGCTGCATACAGGGAGTGGTACCAGCCTAAGGAGGAGATTCATGTTGCACTACAATCATGGAAGAGCTGAGCCATCTAAGCCCTTTGGAAGCAAAGCCCCAAAGTGCACATAGGAGCTACAGACCTTGGTGTTGCCTGCTAGTTTTCGGTCTTGTTTTGGTCGGGTATTTCCTCACTATGCCTCTATCCTCCTTTTGGAATGGGAATGTGTATTCAGTTCCACTGTATATGTTGGGAGGTATGTAATTGGCCTTTTGATTTTCCAGGAGCTTACAGTTAAGGGATTAGCCTGGGTCTCAGAAGAGACTTTGGACTGTAATTGGTGACTGGTAAGACTATGGGACTTTTAAAGATTGGACTAAATGCATTTTGCATTTTATATGGTTATAGAGCCTATGGGGGCCAGGGAGTAAAAATGTGGTGGTTTTGAATGAGAATGTCCCCCATGGGCTTAAGTGTTCAGATATTTTGTCCCCAGTGGGTGGCACTGTTCTTGGAGGTCTTAGTAGAAGGTTGTGGCCATGCTGGAGGAAGTACGTCATTTGGGGGCACTTAGTGAGTTTAACAAGCCTTGCTTTCCAGGTCTCTCTCTCTTGGTTGCTCTCTTTACTTGACTTCCTGTGCTCATTGAGAAGTGACACCTTGGCTTGCTGCTCCAGCCCCAGCCACCATGCCTCCAACCACAATGGACGTCTGTTTCCCTGGAACCGTCAATTTCAAGCCAGTGAATAGCATTCCTCCATGGCCTGTGCTTCAGCTCCCTGCTTCCAGTTCCTGCCCTGAGTTCCTGCCTTGGGCGCCCTAAGTGATGAACTGTTGACTACCCAAGAGATTTAAGCTGAATAAGCCCTTTTCTCCCAAGTTGGTGTGTGTCAGAGTGTTTGGTCGAGCAATGAAGAAACAAACTAGAACACCCCCCAAACCAATAAATCTTAAGGAAAGGAACAGTGACCACTGGGAGAAAAAAAAACATGAGCAAAACAGAAGAAAAGAAATGTGAATGACTCCAGAACATGTGGAAGATGCCCAGCTTTTCAACTTAGCATCAGGCAAGCATTTGGGCTGTGGGCAAACTGGAGCCAGACTCTTTGATAAAAGATCCCAGTTGCTGCCTAAGTCTTTATTTCCTCGAAACTACATTTTTTTGTAGCATATGCTTTCTTCCAGACTTCTACTAGAAGGCCCTTAAACTCTGCTTACAGTAGTCAACACCTTTTCAAGCCCAAAGTTCCAGAGACTTCCAATTTCTCCAAACATCCACAGGGTCAAGTTCTTCACAGCCAACAGCCACCTCTCTGTACCAAATAACGGTATTAGTCACTTTCTGTGCTGTGATAACCACAAGCAAGGGAACTTATAAAAAGAGTTTATTTGAGTTTATATTCACAGTTCCAGGGAATTAGAGTCCATTGTGGGTGGGAGGCATGGTGGCTGGAGCTGGAGCAGCAAGCCGAGGTTGTTGGTTTCCTTATCTTTTTCAGCATGGGATCTTTTCAGTATTTCTACTTCCTTCCGGAGCTTGTCATCCTCTCTCTCTAGGTCCTTCTTGAGTTCTTCATTCTCTTTTCTTAGTTCTTTGATTTGTTCTTTATGATCTTGTAGTTCTTTAAATATGTTCCCAACTGTGTTTCTGATGTCTGTGTCCTGGGGCATCCCCAGAGGTATCCCACTGCAGGAGTCTTCCATAGGGTTGGCAAAGCTTGATGTGGGATTATCCTGCCCCTTTCCAGTGTTGTCTCTTCTTTGTGATCCTGGCATATGGGCTTCTCCTTGCCTGTATTCCAATGTGAGTCCTAAATGCCTCTTCACTGTGTTGAAGGCTTGCTTTGCTTGCCTCCTTCAGATGCCTCTTCGTAATCCCAGTTGTTGGGGGGGGCTCTTCAGCCTGCACTCCAGTACCTTCTGCTGGCCTCAGGAGATCTCAGATCTCAAGAGTCACACAAGCCCACCTTTAATACCGGCTGGGAGGATAACTCCACCCCCACAGCCACAAAATCCAATCAAGCCAAAGATAACACCTTTAATCCCAGCTGGGAGGATAACTCCGACCCCACAGCCACAAAAGCCAATCAAGCCAAAGACAGCTGTATTAAGTGATCAGCAATCAGCTTTGCTGAGACACCCACCTGTCTCCTCTTCCTTCCGCTGGCCTCAGGAGATCTCAGATCCGAGTTGCAAATATTTTTCACAACTTATCAAGTATCTTTCTTTTGAAATATATTTATATAGTTTATTGTATGCTATGTGTGTCTGCTTGAGTGTATGTATGTGCATCATGTGCATGTTAGTTCTGAGCCTCAGGGTGGATACTGGGAGCCTGGGTCCTCTAGAAGAGAAGTAAGTGCTCTTAACTGCTGAGTCATCTCTCTAGCCCTGTCAAGTATCTTTTTTGAGTTTGCTTCTGGTGATTTTTACCATTTGAAGTGTGACCCATGATGACTTTTAAATTATAGGTCCTATTTCAAAAGGAAAACTTGGGGGATTTGTGGGGGTGGCAGCTTTATTACACTGACCAGCCTTAGCAGACCAGTTGTGAGTGAGCCACCTACAGCAAGGGAGCTTGGCTGAGAATGGAGAGCTTCACTGGGTGGAGCTGCAGTGTAGCCTTGCTGTTCAGACTGACAGGTATCTTGAGTACCGTTTTACCCACCAGAGTTCTTGTTCTGAACAACAGAAAATTACTAGTTAATTTAAGCAAAAAAGGAATGGATCCAAGGAGCTTATTGAATCTGAGAAAATCCTAGTTAACAGTAACTTAGAAAACAGGAAAAACAAACAAAAAGCAAGCAAACCCCCATCTTAGCATATTGCCAGTGCCAGCAGCCCTAGTAACAAGACTTGTTTTTTGAAACAAGGCCTCATACTCACTATGTAGCCAAGGCTGCCCCTAAACTCATGATCCTCTGTCATCTAAAATATAATCATCCTTTAAATGCTCATTATGCATGTGCTGCAATCCACAAGATGTTCTTCCTCCCTGGACTAGGGCTTGCAGCTCTGGGAAGCTGCAAGTCTTGGAATTGTCCCCTGCCAGTGGGCTGACAGTTCCTAGGCTTAAGCCCTAGCAAGGAGGGGGAGGGAACAGTGAGAAGTACCCTGAGAGAAAAGGAAAAGGACTCACAGTCCAGGAGGAAAGACTCAATTTTAATGTTGTAACTCCAGGCTTTTTATACAGATCCTTGCATGGGCTGGGACGTACACACAATTGGAGGCTGGGCAGGCAGTTGGAACAAGTGGAACCCTAGGCCATTTGGTCCAGATCAAAGCTTTTCCCTAAGGGATCGAAGACAGTCCATCATCCACGCCTCACAGGTTTGGCAGGATAACAGCAGGGATCCAGGCTTGGAGGCTGCTTGCTGACTCTAAGTGCTTTTCCCAAAAGAATGCCTACAATCCTCCTGCCTCTGCTTCCCAATTTTTGAGAAAACAGATGTGTACCACCATGCTTAGCTAGAAACTAGATCTTGAGAACAGAATGAGCTACCACTATCTGATTGTGTTGACTTGCCTCAGAGCAGTGGTATCATTTGCCTTGAATTCAGAGTCCCGTGTAGGAGCTTTGGAATAGTCAGGAAGTCATGCAAATCAATACAAATGAATCTGAGATCTTTATAGAGACAAAGACTGGTAAGAACCTTTCTTAGAGATCTAGTTATATTTCCTTGCCCTAAAAAAAGTTTCATATTTGTTAAACAAGATGACCTGAGCAGAAGAGTTTTGCATTCTGTTCATTCTAGAAATGTGAATCATCTGAATGACAAATTTGTACCAAGGTCTCTTGTCCTAAGTGAGTTCAGTTCTATTGCCTGGTGAGATGAGATTATTTCACATCTGTCGAAGCTTTCGTCTGTTGGAGGAGCAACAATGGTGCATTTAGCAGTTTTGTTCAGTATTACTCAGCATCTATGGTTTCTATGGAAACAAACTTAACATTGACCCATATTCTCTGAGCTTTCTCTGTCAACATGCAGTTATTTTAATAATGAAGAAGCCTCAGATAATATTAATCCAATTTTGTCCCACAGTTCTGCTGTACTGTCGCATGTGTATTCTCACACGATGAGGTTAAAAAAAAAGTATAAGGGGAAAGGAGAAAGAGAGTGATGCTCAGAAAATTCAACAGCGAGTGACACTTTTAAAAATTAGGGTTGCCTGGTCTACAGAGTGAGTTCCAGGACAGCTGGGACTACAGGGAGACCCTGTCTCAAAAAGATTAAAAAAAAAAAAGTTAGGGTTGTTGGGGATGGTGGTGCACACCTTTAATCCCAGCCCTCATGAGCCAGGGGCAGGCGATCTCTGTGAGTGCAAGACCAGCCTGGTCCACATGGCGAGCTCCAGCCAGCTGGGACTAAAAGGAGACCCTATCTCAAAAAGACCAAAAAAAAAAAAAAAACCAAAAAGTTAGGGTTAAGCGCGTATGTTGCTCTTACAGGGAACAGGAGTTAAGTTCTCGGTATTCACATCAGGAGGCTCACAGCCACCTTTAACTCTAGCTCCACAGGATCCAGTGCCATTTCTGGGCTCCGTGAGTACCCACATACACATGCACAAGCACGCGCCCATGCACACGTGTGCACACACACTATTAAAAATAAAATAATAACCTTTTTGTAGACAGGGTCTCACAGTGGAGCACTGGCAGACCTGGAACTCCCTTTGTAGACTAGGCTGCCCTCTCAGGTTCACAGAAATCCATCTGCCTCTGTTTCTGCTTCTCAAGTGCTAGGATTAAAAGCATGTACTACCATGCCCAGCAAGATTTTTTGTTTTCATTTATATGTATGTGTATCTGTGTGAATGTGTGCAGGTGTCCATGAAGAACGGAGATTTCGGGTCCCTCGGAGCCAGAGTTACATGCAGAAGGGAGCTTCCCAATGGGGTTCTCGAAACTGGACTCGGATCCTCCAGAGGAGCAGCAAAGACTCTTAACTGCTTACCTATCTCTCCAACCCCCAAAATAAATATTTTTTAAAAATGTAGGAACCTAATAGAAACTGTGCAATTTTATACATGTTAATCAATTTTAAAATGTATAAATACTATGACACTTGATTTTTTAAAAAACATTTAGTTTGAGACGGAAGTATGCTTTGAAAGAATTGCAACTTGAGTAGCACTAGGCATGGTGGTGCAGGATTTTAATCCCATCAGTTGGGAGGCAGAGGCAGACAGATCTCTCTGAGATGGAGGCCAGCCTGGTCTACATAGCAAGTTCCAGAGCAGCTGGGGCTACAGGGAGCCCCTGTCTTAAAAAACAAAACCACTCTAAAAATCCGTTTTAATTTATTTAGTTTCTGGTATTTGTGTCTTCAGTATTTCCTGCATATACTGCCTGCATAGAAATACTGTGGGGACTTCCAAGCACTTAGCAGCATTGTATGTGTGACTAGTTCTCACCTCCCAAAGTCTGAGTGTCTAATTTAAATGTTTTGGTGATACCTAACAATTACAGAGAATTTTATGGAATTTCACTCATTCCTTTGAAAGATATAGAATTAATTGTTTGGTTTTTTTTTTTTTTTCCTCCCCCAAAGCAGAAAAACCCGTTTTAACTCTCAGTGTTCATATATATGTCTGTGTTTGTGTCAAATTAATCTGTTTCATGTATAGGTCATAGTATCCTAGAATTCCTTCCTACCATTGTGGAATTCCTGAATAAGTTCTCAACAATAATACTGTGTTTCTATTAAATTGGGGGAAAGCTGGGCGTGGTGGTGCACCCCTTTAATCCTAGCACTTGGGAGGCAAAGGCAGGCAGATTTTTGTGAGTTCAAGGCCAGGCTGGTCTACAGAGTGAGTTCCAGGACATCTGGGGCTACAGGGAGACCCTGCCTCGAAAAGACAAATAAAATTGGGGCTGGAGAGATGGCTTAGCGGTTGAGAGTGCCGACCGCTCTTGCAGAGGACCTGGGTTCGATCCCCAGCACCCACATGGCGGCCGAGAACCGTCTGAAACTCCAATTCCAGGAGAACTCCAGTTCCAGGGGAATCCGAGACCTTCTTCTGACCTCCGCGGCATTGCACGACAAGGGTGCACAGACTTGCATGCAGACAGTACATTGATACACAAACAGAAATAAATAAAATTTTTAAAAAAAAGAAAGAAAGCCTAAAATAAATAAATAAATGGAAAAACATTCTTTAAATATTTGCCAAATAATTGTGGTAAATTTATTCTCAGTAATTTGACTATTAAGATGCAAAACACTTGAGTAATATAACTAAGATTCATATCAGAGCTCATTTTTGTTTTGTCTTTTCAAGAAATGTTATAATAAATGTTTTTCTTACATTTTTTTCATATGATAAAGTCTTTATGTTTTTACTTGCACATATTTCCTAAAATATTATCTTGTTGTATTTCAGGTTGCAACAAGGACAGTGTCAGAGCCGGCTGCAAAAAGTGTGGCTACCGTAAGTACCCTTAAAAGTATGGCTGCTATAAGTACCCTTAAAAGTGTGGCTTCTGTAAGTACACTAAAAAGCAGTGTTCTGTGTATTACACTTGCAGCAGGCTTTGGCTCCTGGGCCAATGAGACTTGGCATCCTAATTTCAGCAGCTCTTAGCACAGTGCCTTAGTCCTAGGCTAAGGTTTGCAGTTGATTCAGAATTTTCTGGTTTTTCTTCTATAAACCAAAGGATTGAGAACTGTGTGTGGGTTGACTAATAATGGTGTCATGAAATATGAGGGCTTAGCTGTAGATTTAGAAGTTTGTAAAAAATAGATTTAAAATAAATTTAAAATATAAAAGTTAAAGACAATATATAGATATGTAGGTATATATAACATATGTATTATAAGTGTAAATATCGAATGAGAAAGGTAAGGCATTGAAAACTATTTTGAATGTTTTCCATGTTAGCTGAGTTGAATTTATCCCCTTGTGTAAAGGTTTGATTAGCCCCAGAATTCCTGATTGGGGAAAAACCAAAACAAAACTTTATTTAAACAGTGATTAGTCTCCACTGTGATTAATTTCATAGAATTAAAAGATAAACCTAACCATGGATAATTACATGCAGTATTATAAATGTGATTTTATCACATAAGCAAACACCATTCCTCAAATTAGTACCTAAGACTCTTTAAGCAGCATTTGTTTGTTTTAAAATGTGAAGACCATGAAAATTACACTGGATTGTTAAGAATATTCCAACTCATTGAAGAATTATTTTCTAACAAAATACAATGATTTAACAAAAAAAGATTTCCATGCAACAATATTAACAGAAAAACACTCAGTATAAATCTTCACTAGAGGGCACAGTAAAAAGATTAAGAGAACAAGTCACATGCTTGCAAGCAAAGGCTCTCACGTGCTCAGGGGAAGCTTGCTAAAGTTGCAGGATTTTGTGTATAAGATTGTCTCTCTTTCCGGATGGGGGAAAAGAAAAAGATTGTCTATCTTTCCTCTACATGAAAACTTAAGAAGGGACTTGCATATGACAAATGAATTAGGTAGTGCTGGTGAGGTGGCTCAGCTGGTAGGTGCTTGATGTCAAAGCTTACATCCCGAGTTCCACCCTCAACCCACACAGTGGAAGAAGAGAACCAACTCTTGCAATTTGTGTTCTGACTGCCACATATGCATCAAGACATGGTTGTATGCACACACACACAAAATAAATAAGGGAAGTAAATAAGTCAATTGTAATCTTTTCTGTTTTAAATTTTCTTTTTACTTATTCCTGTTTTGTTCACTTTCTTTCAGACCTTGCTAGTTTACCTGTCCTATTTCTTTATCCACAACATAAAAAAACTTCTAAAATAGAAACGTTTTCATCTAAAATCTGCAATAGATTTCTCAGTCCTGTCTACTTTTACTGGTTTTTCTACTTGAACATATTTTGACCTAAGATTTGTAGGAAAGCAATGAAACTCGTTTTTCTAAAATTAGAATATCTGGTGTCCAGTCTCCTCCTCACCACTATTTTATTTTAGAAAACAATATGAGGGGCTAGAGAGATGGCTCAGGGGTTAAAAGCACCGACTGCTCTTGCGGAGGACCTGGGTTCGATTCTCAGCACCCACATGGCAGCTAAGAACCATCTTTAACTCCAGTTCCAGGGGAATCAGACGCCCTCTTCTGATCTCCGAGGCATTGCACGACATGGGTGCACCAACCTACATGCAGACAGTACACTCATACACATAAAAAATAATAAATAAATTTTTAAAAAAGAAAACACTATGAACAACTACTGTAATTAGAATTGCATCTGTGTTTGGTTGTTCAGTTAGTTTAGATTTTCTTTGCTCTTGTTTATCAGAATTTTTATTTATTTTTTAGATTTAATCACATAGTAAGAATATCCTATGTTATGACAGCATCTTATTGTTTGTTTCTAGTATCTTTATGGGTTTATTGTTTATATTAAAGTTTGTGTTTATCTGGAATTGATAAAAAAAACTAAATTAAAAAAAAAGAAGCAGGGTATGGCGGTGCACTCTTTAATCCCGGCACTCAGGAGGCAGAGGCAGGCAGATCTCTGTGAGTTCAAAGCCAGCCTGGGCTACAGAGTGAGTTCCAGGACAGCTGGGTATACAGAGAGACCCTGTCTCAAAAAGACCAAAAAAAAAAAAAAAATTGTAAAGAGATGACAAGTCACAAATAATTCTGAGATTTTTGCCAGTTCTTTTTGATTTTGCAGACCTTATATTTTAATGTTTAAGTTTTTAAATAATTTCTGATTGTCTCCTGTGGAACACTATTTCACTTCTTTGTGAAAGTTACATCTATAGGACTCTTAGAAATTCTTTTCAGTTTACCCATCATTGAGATAGAAACTGTATTTTAAAAATTGCCTTATCTTGCATTGCTTGAATAGAAGTAAAAGAAAGGTGAGTGATTCCTTGTGAGATAGTTTAATGTCCCCAAACATGGCCATGCATAAATGTGCAGTTGTTGTCAAACAATGCTCAGGTAGCTAGGGCAGGAACATAACTAACGTAGAAATAACTAACTCTGAGCCAGAATAAATATATTGTAGCCAGCTACAGTAGATGAGCAGGGGTATGAGAGAGTCAAACACAAGGGGCTGGAGAGATGGCTCAGTGACTAAGAGCACTAGCTGCTCTTGCAGAGGGACCTGGGTCCTGTTTTCAGCAGAACATCAAAAGGAAACAGAACTGTGTGTGTGTCTGTGTCTGTGTATGCATGTGTGTACATTTATACATACACATATAAGCATCTCCTTTCAAAACATTGAATGTAACAGAATGTTAATATATGGATGATATTATGTAGGTATTAGCTATCTTATTTCTGAGAATGGTTTTTATAATGTTGAATTTTTTAAATCAATAAGTAGGTATATTAGTTACTTGTCTTGTTTCTGTGAAAAAAAAATACCCATCAAGATGCAAACTTAAGGGAGGATGACAGCCAATCATGGCAGAGAAGCTAAGCCAGCAAGGCTTGGGGCCGTTGGTCATATTGCTTCCTTTTACAGAAAGCAGAGAGTGAGGAATATTGTTGCTCAGCTCGCTTTCTTCTGTTTTGCTTTTTATGTTTAAGTATTTATTATGTATCTGTGTAAACATACACACGCACACACAGAGTATGCTCGCGGTAAACATGTGGAGCTCAGAGGACAAGTGAGTCTTAAGGACGGAACTTGGGTCTTGAGGCCCCTTGGCCAGTGTCTTTCCCCATTAGCCCATCTCAGTGGCCTTTTGTTCAGAACAGGACCTTAGTCCAAGGAATGCTGCTGCCTACACTTAGGGTGAGTCTCCACCTCAATAACCTAATCTACCTAATCCTCAGAGCATCCCAGAAGCTTCTTTGTAGGAAGTTCTCGATCCTATCAGCTTGACAGAGTAAGCCCACACAGTAGATAACTATTGTAGTTTTCTTCCTGGAAGAATCTTAGGGGAAATTATATCAAATTTTAATGTTTAGATTTTTATTTATTTATTTTTCAAATGTTTAGATTTTTAAATCCCTTAGAGAAGCATTTTTCGGTTCACATGCTTATGTATTGTGACCACTTTAATCGGATAAAAGATGTGTGATTGCACGAGTTAGTCATCAAGCCAAGAGGGAAAGGGCAGAGGAAAGGAGTAAATATAGCATTTCATGTATGATAGTGTAATTTTAGTTACTTAACTTAAATAATGTAAAATATTGTTGTGTTTTCAGAAAGGGAAAATACAATAATTCAATATTGCGAAACTCCTAATAAGTACCCTCAAAACTTTTTTGAGTTAGAAGTTTCAGTGAGGAAGAGAAAATTATTGCTAAGCTGACAGCAATAGAATAAAAGTTAAAACTTGGATCTTATATTACTTAATTTGTAATCTGTTACTTGCCACAAAGCAACAAAGCAAAGCACAAAATATATATGTAGTTCTATCCTCAATTTTTGTTGTTGTTGTTTGTTTCCTTTATTTAGCTGGTCATTTGACTTTTGAATGCCGCAATTTTCTCCGAGTAGACCCCAAAAGGGACATTGTCCTGGATGTCAGCAGTACAAGCAGTGAGGACAGTGATGAAGAGAATGAGGAACTAAACAAATTGCAGGCTTTACAAGAAAAAAGTAAGTAATACTTTATCTCCTGTATTTGAAAGTATTTGTATTTTTAAATACAAAAAAGACTTGCTGTGTTATGTGGAGCTTGTGGAATGCTGCTCATCTTTGCTATGTCTTTCCTGTATTATATAAGAACTACTGCACGGGTCAAAAAGTAGGCTTTAACTGAATAATTTGCCTAAGATCAAACTGATCCCTAATAAAACTAGGAGGCAAGTCTGTTTCAATTCCATTAATAATATTTGCTTTTTATTTGCTTCCCTAACACTAGTAATTGTCACAGTGTATGAGACAAACAATGGGATTGTCAGGTCATACTGGCAAACATGAGAGATTTTAGCCAATATCAAGTTTACTAATTATTTAAGTACACAAAGAACCCTAGATATAGGCAAGCAAGGGTTCTAAGACTGCCACTGCAACAACCCAGGGACTTTCTTTCCCTGTTTGGACCCACCCTCATCAAGATTGACATAAGAGGTGCTAGACAAATGTCTCAGCAGTTAAGAGCACTTTCTGCTTTCCCTGAGAACCTGAGTTCACCTCCAAACACCCACATTATCAGGTAGCTTAGGACCCCCTGCAACTCCAGCTCAATGGGATTCAATACCTCTTCTGGCCTCCTAAGGGACCTGCACACACACAGCATACAATAATACAGACACATACACATGCAAATAAATAAATAAATAGTTTTTAAATCTTTAAAGATTTACATAAGAAATTTCTGTATTACTAAAAGAAAAAAAAACTTCAACTAGTTGCAAAAGTAACATCTCTCATTTTATGCCTCATGTATAAAATTCTTATAGCCAGGCACAGTGGCACATACCTTTAATCCCAGCACTTGGGAGGCAGAGGCAGGTAGATCAGGCCATCCTGGTCTACATATCAAGTTCCAGCTGGGGCTATAAGGAGACTCATATTAAAAAAAAAGTCTTATTACTGCAGTGCGATAAAATATGTTTTTATAACACCTGTGTTATGCAGTGCCCATGAAGCGCAGAAGAGAGCATCTGATCCCCTGGAAGTGGAATTATAGACAGTTATTAGTGACCATATGGGTGCTGGGAGCAGTGCTCTTAACTACTGAGCCATCTCTCCAGCCCCCCCAAAATAATGTTAAGCCTTTTAATTATGATTAGAGAAGTTAAATGTAAGATGTCAATGTTGGCTGTCTTATTTGTTATTTAGCACCATGAATTTTCTTCTTTGCTGCTTTTTACTGAAACCCATTGTATGTTATGTTTTCATTTTCATTTTTGTTAAGTTTCTTTGACTTCGCTCTTTCTTTCTTCTTTGACACTGCCTGAGTTATGGTGTGTTATTTGACTTAGGCATATAATTAAGTTTTCCCATTTTCCTTGTCATACTTATTTCTAATTTTTTAACTATATTTTTATTTATTATTTTCTTTTTTTCTATTACTTCTTTATTTTTTTCATTTTTTAACAATAAGGAATAATTTATGAGTACAAGCATCCTTCATGTAAAACCAAGTTGCAAGCAGTTATGCCCAAACCCACACAGCCCAAGGGTCCCACCATCCAGCTGGGGGGGGGGGTTGGGCTAGTAGGTACATTCAAATTGATCAAATAGGGGCCCAGTCTAATTG
>VZQC01005889.1:550342-580219 GCA_009823505.1 Rhizomys pruinosus
AAAAAAAAAAAAAAAAAAAAAAAAAAAAAAAAAAAAAAAAAAGAAAAGAAAAGGAAAGATGACATGAATTTTGCAGGTAAATGGATGGAACTAGAAGATATTATGTTAAGTGAAGTAACACAGTCCCAGAAAAACAAACACAAATTCTATCCCTCATCTGTGGATGCTAGCACCAAGTACCTAGTTGTAAGGCAAACTGAGCAACATTAATATTATATTCCTCTTTATCTGAAAGCAACTGTGCTCTTAGAATGTGAATCCCTTAATAGGCTCTAGAATTAACCTACCACTTATTTTCAGAATTTGTAATCTTTGTATACGGGTGGAGAATATGTGTGCATATTTTAGAGTAATATAAAATTAAAAGGGAAAAATATGAACCCTGAAAAAATATAGAAAACAGACATTTCACAAAATAGCTGGCTTTTGCTTTTCAGAATTATCAAGGTCATAAAAGACAAAGGCTGAGGATTAAAGGGAATAAGAAATAAAATTAATTACAAATGTAATTCCGGACTGGATCCTAGATAAGAAAAATTAGCTACTGAGTTTGGTAAAATTTTAATAAATATAAACCCTAAATTATATATTTCTGTATCTATACAATAGATATTGACTTTGATAAGTGGACAGTGTTTACACAAGTGGAATCAACTTTATTCTTAGGAAGTAGTAACATATTTATAGTTTAAAATGCATATAGTTTAGAAAATAAACAGAAAATGCCAGCGATGGAACAAATGAAGCAAAATATTAACCATAAATCTGGGGAAAAATATAACAATGTTTTATATTTTCCTTTGAAGTTTTCTAGAGGTATGAAATTACATCACAATTAAAAATCATGATACTGGGGCTGGAGGAATGGCTCAGCAGTTAAGAACACTTGCTGCTCCTCCAGAGAACCTGTATTCAGTTCCCAGAACCTACATGGTGACTCACAACAGCCTGTAACTCCAGCTTCATGGAATCTGACTCCCTCTTCTGGCTCTCACAGGCATTGTACACACATAGTGCACTTACATATGTGTAGGCAAACACTCATATGCATAAAATACATTAAAAAATAGTGGTCTTTTGTCAAAGTAATAAAGTTGAATTAAATGATGGCAAATGCATTTGTTTATTGGCAAAGAAAGATGTAAATATTATATAGTTTAAAATACCTAAGAAAATGTGTGTATGTGTATGTGTATGTGTGTGTGTGTGTGTGTGTATGTGTTGAGACAGTGTCTCATTCTTGCTATGTTACCCAAGCCAGCCCCAAAGTTGTGATCTTCCAGCCTCAGCCTCCTGAGTTCTGGGATAACAGGAATGGATATATATATATATATATATATATATATATATATATATCACAACTGGCTAAAGTGCAGAGAATCTGAGACTGCAGAGTGCTTATCCATGAGGAGGACATATGTATCAAACCTCTGACACCCAAGGCTCAGGGACCATTGCAGAAGAGGGGCAGAAAGATCATAAGAACCAGAGATGGTTTATGAGCACAAAGAAACAGGTTCCAGACAGCTAGGATTAGCTCATATAAACTCGCAACAATGGTAACAGCATGCCCAGACCCAGACAAACTCAAGCCAGACAAAACACCAGCACAGAAGTGAGGAAGTGGGTAAGGCACCCCAGCCTTACCTGGGGATTTTAAACTATACAAGTGTTAACTGCTGGGAAAGGGAGAGTCAGTTGTCTTTAAGGGAGTGGTGATAGATAGGTTAACCAGGTTCCCATGGACTGACACACACAGAAGAACATTTAGGGCCACAAACTTGACTTGATAGGCATTAATATGCATGGCAGACAGTGGGAGCTAGGGGGGATGGCTATAAGAAGGGTACAGTTAGGAGAGGGGGGTCTAATGTGGTCAAAATATAGAGTATGAAAGTCACAGAAATCCAATTAAAATATATAGACAGAGGGGGCTGGAGAGATGGCCTAGCGGTTAAGAGCGCCGACCGCTCTTACAGAGGACCCGGGTTCGATCCCCAGCACCCACAATGAGGCCAAGAACCGTCTGAAACTCCAATTTCAGGAGAACTCCAGTTCCGGGGGAATCCGACGCCCTCTTCTGACCTCCGCGGCATTGCACGACACGGGTGCACAAACTTGCATGCAGACAGTACATTTATACACATACAAAAATAAGTAAATAAAAAAAATATATAGACAGAATATCCTTTTTGAAGGATATTCTAGTGTTAACATCTGCTGTCTTCCTGTACTGAGATCATAAATGATATTTGTTTCTCTGTACTTTCTACATTTTTTTACAATGAACATGAACCGAAAGAAATTTTTCTTTCTGAGGAAGTGTCTTCTAAGAAGAAATACAATCGACCATTTCATGTCAGTCCCAGACCTATTCTGCTCATAGGCAGAATAAATGATTGTTATTTTCCAATGTACTCTCTCAGCATTGTACATGAAATTTTGTTTTCTCCTATGTAACTGTATCTTATTGTTAATTTACTCATGCCTTTTCATTTCTGTCATCTGCCTTTCCAAGGAAACCAACAAATATGATCTTGAATGCATTTGTTATTTATATTCAACTACAGTTTTATTTCTTCTAACCAGCTCTCCTGATATCTGCCTTTCTAGTTTTTATCAAAAGCACTGCTTCTTGGGGTTGGAGAGATGGCCTAGTGGTTAAGAGCGCCAACTGCTCTTGCAGAGGACCTGGGTTCGATCCCCAGCACCCACATGGTGGCTGAGAACCCTCTTTAACTTCAGTTCCAGGGGACTCCAACACCCTCTTCTGACCTCCGCGGCATTGCATGACACGGGTTCACCAACCTGCATGCAGACAGTATATTCATACACATACAAAAATAAATTAAAAAAGACACTGCTTCTCAGAGCCCCTGTCTTTGTTTATTCTCCATGCCTCCCTCCACAGCACCAAGGTATCAATGGATATTCAAATAAATATTCAAAGCCTTGTGATGAATATGCTTAATCTTCCTGGAGTAGCAATTTTACTCATATATGGGTGACAGAAGATGTTATTATTAGACTAAAATAATCCATTACATTATACAGTCAATTGAAAATCCCCTTAAACTTAAAATCCAAATAACAAAGTCCCACTTGCTGAAGCTCACAAGGCTGGAGGCTGAGTCGTCCACTCTAGCTCTGAGAACTCTGGGGATTTGACATCCTTTTTGATAAACCTGTAGGAACTCTATAGTGGAGGCACTTGAGAAGCAGGACTCTAAGACATCATTCCCCTGCCCCAGATTGCTAGTCCATGGACCGTCAATATTCTCCCACAGCTTTGAAATGAGCCCTCACCCTTAGGACTGTTCACACAGCTACTGTCCTAAGCAAGACAATCCAAGCCAGAGTATTCTTTTGAACATTGGCATGGGAAGTGTGGCATAACCCAAAACACAGAAGTTTAAAAAGAAGAAAACTCTTACAGGACAGAGTTTAACAGCCCAGCAATTGCTCAGCAAGAGGTGCTCTGTAGAGTGGGAGCAGTGGAGGTAATGCTGTTAAAGTCTGCAATCACCTCCAAAAAGAAACTTGCTTTTTCAAGGCCAATTAGCTTTATGAAGCCTTAGGCTGAACACTTTTTTCAATAAAATAAAATAGGCTGAGGAAGAATCTTGGCCCACTAATCCATGATTAGCCAGTTTTAGACACAATATCATCATTTATAGGAAAAGAAAAGGTCTACGACCCCATGTCCATTTTAATATGTGTACAAGAACACATTTCCTCTTAGATCACTCAAATTGCCTTTAATGAAAACAGCTGCCATTATACAAATTAAACTAAAATAATGCTAAATGCACTCTTTTTTTTTTTTTTTTTTGTCTTTTTGAGACAGGGTCTCCCTGTAGCCCAGCTGAACTCACTCTGTAGACCAGCCTGGCCTTGAACTCACAAAGATCTGCCTGCCTCTGCCTCCCAATGCTAGGATTAAAGGCATGTGCCACCACGCCGGGCTTACTAAATGCACTCTTAAGAACAGATAGTTTTGAAAGAAAAGAGCTCTAGCCGATGAAACCAATTTTCCTGGGATACTCTATTTACTTGCCTGGCTTATTATACACACATTTCATTATAGTTCTAACATTTAAGACTTTCCTTGAATGCAACAACCTCCCTAACTTGTTTCTTCAAATTCAAGAAATGTTGAACAATGGTGTCCATCATGAGGTGCTGGAAACACTAGAATGAAACATCCACATTAATAAAGGGTACAATGTTTAATTATCACTTCAAAGGATCAATTCAAGTAGAACTAATTTTCCTGTTTTGGTGGCAAATGGATTCCCTGTTTTGTTTTGTGCTCTCCACTATATCTGATTTAAAAAAAGAAAAAAGAAAAAAATCAGCCCTAGTACCCCAAAATCCCCTTTGAAAGGAAACAGAAATGAGCACTGGTCCATTTTAATTTTATATACTGACTTTTACTAAAAGTTTTGAGACTCAGGGAAAGGTATGTTTAAATTAACTCACCTTGATCAATATATATATATATTATATAATATATATATATATATATATATAATATTTTTGAGAGAAACAGAGTGGGAATATTTCATTGCAAGAAAGCACTCACCCAACTTTATAAGAAGTGCATTAACAGACTTCCTCCACTAAATAGCAATAAGCCTACCAAACCTGACTCAACATGCCAGTAATTCTTTTGCTGGGTTCACAGAGCAAACATGATGACCATACTTGGCCAACATTTAAAATGCATTCCTTCCATCACCTGCAGTTGAGCTATAGCACTATTTCAGTCTATGCATGCCTAAGTATTGTAAGCAGTGGGGATATCATAATGAACTTACTTTCCTGAAACTTAGTTTCTAGTGAGAATATAGAAAATTTATAAATAAATACGTAAATAGATAATTAAAACAAATAGTATGTTAGTGTAAAATGCTTGGGGAAAAATTGAACAGGACGAACAGGAAGGGGAGTTAGAGCTACAGGTAGGGAGGAATGCCTGGGAAGGGGACTTCTAAGGAAAGGGTTAAAGAAAGTGTTCATCACACAGATATCTGAGGGAACAGTGACAGTGTATGTATGCAAAGCCCTGAATGAAGAACGTCAAAGAATAGCAAAGGGCCGGATGTGGTTTGGCCTAGGGGATGAGAAAACAAGGATCCAGGGGGTAGACCAAAACTCTGACTGTTCTGTGAAAAGTGGGCAGTATTAGGTTCATTTTGAGGGGAGCTGGGCGCAGGGAACAGAAAATGTCAGGACTGATGAGAAGGAAGTCGGGTTTATTTCAGGCATGGGGACTGGCCTGCCTGTATCAGGATCAGGATGACCAGCAGGCAGAATGTCCCAGAGTGGCAGTTTTTATACCCAAGCACACAAGGAAGTGGGCTTACAATGAAATGGGTGTGGGAAGGTAGGGGAACGGGCATAGGTGGATCTGTGGTTGGTGTCAGTAGAAGCATCACAAGATAAACTGAGGCTTGTGACTGGTATCAGTAAGAGCCTGATTGGAGCAACTTTCTCAGAACTTCTACCTCAGCTGGCTTCCTGGAAAATCGCCAACTTAGGTGGGCTTACGACCTTACAGGCAGGAGGGGATGGACAGAGCAGGAAGAATAGCTATTTGTTTGAAGAGATGGAGTTTGGAAATTTGTGTTTTTTCACAAAGTCCCTAGGTGATTCTTAGAAACAGATAAAGGTCCCACCCAAACCAGTAAAAAGGCCTCCCCTAGCCACCATCTTTGTTGGTGTGTACCAACAGGCTTGCCAGCCCTGACCAATTCTGAAGTAAATATGTCCCAGAGTGACCTTAAAAATATATATTTGATTTTTATTTTTAATTTTATCTGTATGAGTTTCTTGTCTGCATGCAGGTAAGTGCACCCATGTCATGCAGTGGCCCCAGAGGTCAGAGAGGGCAACAGATCCTGGAACTGGAGTCACAGATGGTGGTTAGCTGCTATGTGGGTGCTGGGAATTGAACCTAGGTCCTCTGCAAGAGCAGCCAGTGCTCTTAACCACTGAGCCATGTCTCCAGCCCCAAGAACTATGATTTTTAAATCATTAGAGAAATTGAGACAGATATTAATTTTATAATCTGATTATGTGATAATTACTGATCAATAGGATGTCTTTGCTTGTGTAGGGTTAAATTCAGCTAAGAGCCTATGAATTTGGCCCCTTGTTAGCAGTGCTTCAAGAAGAGAACTTCAAAGGGATCTGACTTCCTGCTCCCTTAACAGGGCACCCCAGAGAGGAGGAGCTTCCTTTCCCTCCTCTACAGAGGAACTTGACCTAATGCAGGCACAAGGCAATGGTGGCTTATTTCATAAGGTCCCAGAGTACCTAACTTAATAAAGCACAGATTTCAAGGTTTAGCTAAAATACTGCTTATGAGCCAAGACCTTCCTTCAAGACCTTCCTTCAGTGTGGGACGTAGTAGCGCACGCCTTTAATCCTAGCACTTGGGAGGCAGAGGTAGGCGGATCTTTGTGAGTTCAAGGCCAACCTGATCTACAGAGTGAGTTCCAAGACAGCTGGGGCTACAGGGAGACCCTGACTCAAAAAGACCAAAAAAAAAAAAAAAGGTTTTCCTTTTGTTTTTAGATGGAAGCAATGAGCACTTGCATGGCATGCCATTCTAAATATGTAATATGTATATGTAGGTCCTAAATTTAGATATTGTTTCTTATATGTATTATGTTCTATAGTACATATTCCAAATATATACATACCAAAGTAAAATCCATGACTGTTACTTTCTAATTCATTAATATAAATCTGCTTTAACAAAATTTTATTTATTTATTTATTTATTTATTTATTTATTTATTTATATTTTTTTTGGTCTTTTTGAGACAGGGTCTCCCTGTAGCCCCAGCTGTCCTGGAACTCACTCTGTAGACCAGGCTGGACTTGAACTCACAAAGATCCGCCTGCCTCTGCCTCCCAAGTGCCAGGATTAAAGGCGTGCGCCAACACGCCCAGCTAACAAAATTTTAAAATTTGATTGCTTCATAATGATAACTGAGTCTAGATTACACTTTATAATTGAGACAGTTTATAGACACAGGTTCTAAAAACCACACAAAAATTTCTTTCTACTTTATAGTCAGACTGTGCACATATACACACACCCAAATTAATTCGCTGTAGGCTATCTTACAATACTGAATATTCTACTTGGTTTCTGTTTATTTACATGTCTCTGAATTATTTTAGATGCTCTCTCTGATGTCTATACACTGTAGGTATGCCCATAAATTCTGACCTAACTACACACTAATCAATTTGGAACAATGCAACACCAAGAATCCGTTATATATAATTTATTTGACTTCCTTTGCTTCCCCATCCAAAACAAAAGCAAAACATTTACTTTTCAAGAGGGTAAATCTCAATAACTAAAAGGGGCATAAATACATCTAAGTGAATTTACTGAGCCAATGATTTGCTTTCCATGAGAATATTTACATCCTGCTAGTTTCTCTTGAACATGATTTCCCCACAGTATTTCATCACTCAGGGATGAGTCAATGTGAATTTTTACAAGGGCACATCATAAACTGAATTTTTAAAGAGCATTCATTCTTAAGAGTATGCCCAGTAAGAGTTATTCCTTTGGCTACAGTGCAGAAGTTTGATTACAAATAATGGATGCTGATTACCTTCTATAATAGCAGAAGCCTCTAGGTGCTGAAGTTTAAGGCCGTTGTCTAATCGTTGAGGTTTTGTGTACAGAAATAAATAGCAAAGGACACAAACGCTGATGACAAAGGCAAGTAGAACAAGGGCAGCGATTCCCAGTCCAATCAGAGCACCAATGCTGAAGAGAGCAGAGAAAAGTCATGTCACACCAGCTCCTGTGTGCAAACTGAACAGAGATTTAGATGCTATCCAAATTCCATTCTAGAAGTAGTAGATTAAAATATGCTGCTTACGTTTCCTTTGAATTCTTGTTATATTTTGTTGTATTTTTTTAGCACCATTTTAAATGTATATGTTAATATTAATATGAAGTTTACAAGCTAGATCAAATGTCACATGACTCTAGGTTATTTCAAAAACATCTCAATCAAATAAGCCAAGTTGCTAAACTAGTACTACACCTTAGGTCAGTTTCACAAATGAAAGATAAATAGAAAACCACTTGCTTTTGCAAAAGTTAGGAGACAAATAGTCATTAAGGTCATAAAGTTTTTCTTTTGGAGACATATAAAATATACCATTTATTAATATACAAACAACAACCATTACAAAAAAGAAAAGGGTTTAATTAAGGAAAACTGTTGGTGGAATGTATATGAAATTCACTTTCAATCTAAGATTTTCCTGTCTATAAGGGCTGTAATATTAGGATATCAATGGTCTGTAATATTAGGAAATCCATGTACCTTCCTCCAAAAATAAGTTATACATCCAACTGTTATTATCTCCGAACTAAATTTGTAATAGTTCATCTAATGTAGTTATCTATTAGTCACTGAAGCAATACAGTTTTCATTAACCTGTGCATTGAAAGGGAGGTAGAAAAAGCAGCACCATCTTACAGAACTAGTATGTGAACTTGAAGCTTGTGTGTAAATATCCAGAATTAGATCTTAGGCTGTTCAAAAGCAACTTTCAGTTGGCTTTTCAATAGTTATTTTAGTGCTTAAGTGCTTGTAGAAAATATTAGACAGATGAAATTAAATACTAATTAATTGATGATTGATCTGCTTGCTGTAATTTGGAACACACCATCACTGAAAAACAGTGACTTTCTTCATTATCTTCCTGGCTTGTCTTTAGGCTTCTGCTCTCTCTTGGGACTAGGCCTCTGGCTAGCATGCCTGGACTCAAAGCAGAAGAGGGGAATTTGACTAGAGCATTGCTGCTTGAGAGGAAGGAGGACAGAATTGAAAGTGGCACACTAAGTTTACTCCACTTTCTCTCGATTTGATGAGTTAAAACACCCCATGCAAAATAAGAGATTGCCTCCTGAGCTATATACAACATGGAGTTGAACTTCCAAATACTTGTGTTTGGCATATTAACACTGGCCCTGTCCGTCCCACCACCCCTGCACACCATGAAGAGTCTTTAGTGCTTGTTTGCTTCAAAGCTGACTTTTGCAGATTATATCAGGGAGTGCTAAGTTCACTTCTCTATACACAGATGTAGAAAAATATAATCTACTTAGTATTATTTGATACAAAAAGCAAGCAAGGAGCTGGAACCAACCCAAGCGCCCCTCAACTGACGAGTGGATAGAGAAAATGTGGTACATCTACACAATGGAGTTCTATGCAGTGGTAAAGAAAGATGACATCATGAACTTTGCAGGTAAATGGGTGGAGCTAGAAGATATGCTGACTGAAGTAACACAGTCCCAGAAAAATGAACGATGAATGCTATCCCTCATCTGTGGATGCTAGCACAAATTACCTAATTGTACGGCAAATTGAGCAACATTAATGTGATCTGAAAACAACTGTGCTCTTATACTGTGAATCCTTTAAAAAACAAACAACAACAACAACAAAGCAGATAATTCCTGAAAGGAGAGCAGAGTTATTGAAAATGAATTTCAAAGTAAAAAGTGATTTAATCAATTAAAAATTGTTAATCTAGGGGCTGGAGAAATGACTCAGTGGTTAAGAGCACTGGTTGCTCTTGCAAAGGACCTGGGTTCAGTTCCCAGCACCCACATAGTGGCTCACAACCATCTGTAACTCCAGTTCCAGGAGCTCTGACACCCTCTTATGGCCTCTGTGAGCATTACACACATGAATGCATTTAAGTGCAGGCAAAACACTCATGCACATAAAAATAAGATTTTAAAAGTCAATCTAATGAAATTCAACATACATATCATAAACTTTTAGTGTAGAATTTTTAAGAAGACTACATGATTTGGTGGAAAAGCAAAAAGCACGTTCTTCCTGCTTTCTGTTTAAAAGAACATCTGTCATCATTTTGAGAATGTTATTTCAGTGTCACAGCTCCACATTATGGAAACATTGCTTTGTGCATGCATATCTCTAAGTAAAGATGGAGCTCCAGGGGCCTCATCAAATAGTCTTTTCAACAAATACTTATTCAGTATCCACTCATGATTGATCCTATCAAATAAGCCATGTTTCCCCAAGTCATGGGGAAAGTTACCAAAGAAAACCTTGAGAACTTAGGGGTTCCTTGGAGGAACAGAGAAGAGAGTGGGACAGACCTAGTGATATGGAGCCTGATGGAGCATTTAAGGAAGATCTGGATTTTAATCTTTGTTTTTCTTGCCTTTTGTCAGCAAGGTTCAGCTGACAAGTTTGTGGTTAGCACACTGACACAGCTAGCTAGAACACAAACCTTGAATCCTGACAAAACCTCCTCAGTTCTGTTTGTCTCAAATGGAGACTTCTATGATGACTTTCAGATGGGGGAAATTTTTTAGCATGTTTTTCTTTTCTAAATTTATAGCAGCTTGCCTTCTCACTGTAACCCAGTGCCTAAGGCATAAGAGATATGCGCTACTTCCTTTTAGGTCCTGATTTGAGGCTTGAGCCTGCTGGATCAGGCTGTATAAATAAAATAAAATACCTGCTTCCATTACACTCCTGGTGTTCTGCCTGATTTTTCCCAAAAGAACAGGAAACGGAGAAGCATTCCTTCCTCCTGGCCTGGCCTGGCAGGTGCTTTCCCAGCCCTTAGGAATATGTGAAATTGCCATTCCATCCCTGACTCCTCCTACTTAAGCCTTCACTCATGTCCTGGCCGCTGTGACTATCTTTCTCCAGCAGCTGTGGAATCTCAAAACCAGAGCTAGTGACTTCCGCTATATTTTTCACAATTGGAGTATTTTTAAATTAGGGGTAAAGAACAAAGAATAGAAGAGAAAAGAAGGTCTAATAAATTTATTTCTCTATGGTGTTCTTGGAGCTCAATAATTCACAGGAGCCCCTAGTTTAATGTTGCCAATGGGTGCCCTCAGTTAAGGTGATTTGTTTTTCTTTGTCCCAGGAACTGAGCTGACTGTCCATTTTGTCCTCTGGATGAAGGGCCCTTCACTCCTTTGTGCCCTCATGAACTTTAGGAAAGTTTAATATCCTCTGCTGTCTCCTACTGTGGAACTATTTAAGGATCTCAGGATCTTGGGCAAAGCTTTCAGTTGACTTTTGACTTTGGCATTGCAGCCTCTGCTGGAAGTGTTTCTGACATGATTAATACCTTCAAAAGACTCACAGATGGATTACTGTGCTGCTTCCCAGAAGGCCAGATAATATAAAATGCAACTCGGCTTTCTTCCCCCCAAATAATCTACCCAGGATAAGTGGCATTATTTTCTGCCATGTTTGTCCTACTCAAGCACATCTTGGTCAGTTGAATTACTGAAAGGAAGGCTCTTTTGAGACTTTATGGGAGTTTACAATATAGAAAAATACTATTCTTTTGCTTCAAGAAATAAATTTGCTGTGGACTTGGCATGTGTACCAAGGTCTGCATCAGGCTGGGAGACTGGGGCAATGGTGCTGTACCTCTTACTAGCTACTGTTTCTCTCTTCTCTCTCTCTCTCTCTCTCTCTCTCTCTCTCTCTCTCTCTCTCTCTCTCTGTGTTTGTGTCTCTCTCTGTCTCTCTCACACACACATATGTTTATAAAAGTTCTTTTCTATAATCTTATGACTCCATTTTCTAGGCAAGAGAAAAAATCAAGTAACAAAGTCTCCAGTCATTTAGAGTGGAGCAGAAAAGCACTTCATGAAACTTCAGAAGTGCTAGTTACAATAAGAAAAACTACCATTGTGGGAACAAGAAACAAGGTTGTCTTTCAACATAAGATCTCTTGACTTCAAGCATGGATCAAATGGCTCAGATGGTTCGCGTATAGGGAAAGGATGTACAGAATGGTTATATATATATATATAATTATAATTATATATAATATATATATAGTGTGTGTGGTGTGTGTGTGTGTGTGGTGTGTGTAAGCAGAGCAACTAAAGCTCTTTTTCCATGCTTGACTCCCTTCAGTTTGGTTGGGCTGGTCAGGGTCAGATTCTCTGAAAGGAGCATGTTCTAAATGCCAGTAGGATGCACGCTCCCATGCAAACACGCAAACACACACACACACCACAAACTTTTTTCTTTCCTTCCTTTCTTCCTCCCTCCTCTCTTTCTTTCTTATTTATTTATTTATTTATTTATTTTTAAGGACTATAGTTATTACTTAACACGTCAATGAGATATAAGTACTATACTCCTTAACATGTTCCAAATGGGGCCTCCTTTTGGTTCAAATGCTGCAAATGAACAAACGCTCCTCCGTCTGAGGAGGCTTTAACGCCTCCACCCTAATTTAGCAGTGTCTGTCAGCAGCGCCGCTGGCTACCTGGGAATGGGGCAGTGGTCTGGGAGGGATCCAGGGACGTGCACGCAAGAACCGATGGCCAGGTGCATCCTGAGGGCAGAGCCCGCTCTCCACCCGCACTCCTGGTGCGCCCGCTGGGCTCCAGGAGCCAGGTGGAGTTACCATCCCCACGAGGCTTCCCTCCGGGCCCTCACAGGGCTTCCGAAGCCCGCGCCCTTCCACAGGGACAGGAGCAGGGTGGTGTTGCGGGATACGTCCCTGACTCTGGGTCACCAAGCCCGGCAGCCTGCCCTGCCCTGCCCTGCCCTGCCCTGTCCTGCCCTGCCCCGTCCTGCCTGGCGCTGCCCACCTGAGGCTCCACATGTAGCTGTGCTTGTAGGGGAAGTAGCTGCCCGGCTCGCTGCAGCAGTACTTGAGGTCTGCAAAGCCGCAGCAGTAGAGCAGCGCGGCCGCGTCTCCGCGCCGCGGGCACAGGAAGGGCTCCACGAAGCTGTGGTTGAGGCTGTAGTAGCCCGAGCACAGCCGGCTGCTGTCGCTCATCGCGGGCGGCCGTCGGCAGGACTCTGGCGGCAGGCTGGCTGGATGCGCGTGCCGCTGGGCTCCGGCTAGCTGGGGTCCCGCGGCCGGCGCTCAGCCCGCCCTTCTGCTCGCTCGGCTTGCGCTGTCCACACCGCGCTCTGCTCCGTCGCCTTCCCGAGTGGTCAGTGCCTCGCTCGGCGCCGCTCGGCCCTCTGCCTCTGCACTGTCTCTCGGACCGCTTTCTGTGCTGCTCTGCGGACTCCGCTCCACTTTCCCTCACTTTATCCAGCCTGTAGAGGTCTTCCCTCCCGATCAGAAAGCTCTCTCTAGGGCATGTTTGCAGTCTAGACAGGTACAGCCCAAGTGTCACTTTTGTTTGCTCAGGGTCCTGACAAATGGAGCGGCGCTGGCAGAGGCTTTAGTAAGTTGCGCTTTCGTAAGGACATACTGTGGTTGTTTAGTAGAACGTCTCCATCTGCTCATTTAAAAATCAAAAACAGCCGGGCGTGGTGGCGCACGCCTTTAATCCTAGCACTTGAGAGGCAGAGGCAGGTGGATCTTTGTGAGTTCAAAGTCAGCCTGGTCTACAGAGTTCAAGGACAGCTGGGGCTACAGGGAGACCCTGTCTCGAAAAGACCAAAAATAAATAAATAAATAAATAAATAAATAAATAAATAAATAAAATAAAAATCAAAAACAAGTAGCAACACTCTCAAGAAAGTCATTGAACATGTTTTCAAAACATTCCTCTCTTTTGCCCAAGTTCACCTAAGCTGCATAGAAAGGGAAGGGAAGAGATGGAGATAAAGAGAGAACCTTCTAGAAAGGAAGCCAGAAGGGGAAGAAGCCCCAGAAAGAGGTCTTCCATCACTTCTGAGGTGCAGCAAAAAACTGCCTGGGATTCTCATTTCCTGAGGCGTTCAGTCCTTTGAAGTAACAGTAGGGATGCTCGCTTGCTGTACTGTCACACCATACCTATGAGCATAAGGAAGAAAATAGCGATAGTCTGAAGATGGGGCAGTGGGAGCCTGACTCTCCTCAGCTTCTGAGACTGAACACTGCTCCTCCTGATTTTCCGCTTCCTTTCTTTGGCTAGGGGCTTGATTGGATGGCAGACATCTCGAACTTTACCTTAGGTGCTGGCTATTTTTGCATTCCTAAAATATTCCTGAGCTTTGGTCTGAGTTGCAGTTACTTGGAGACAGTTTTCTCCTTTGGGGTTTGTTTTAAGCTTTGTTAGGCAGCACCAGCACAGATTTAAGGGCCAACACTTTCCCTATTGAGACCAACACCTTCTGAGTACTCTACCGCATACCTGGTGAATCATAAAGCTTGCCATCCCCCAGACTGGTGGCCACCACCGTATCTCCAGCTGGGGTGGGAGCTCTAAGGTTGTTCCCTCCACTCTTTCACTGTCTTTCCTTCTCAGATCCGTAGGCACAGTGCACAGGTCAGTACTAAGCTGGAGACTGGTGAAATCCAAAGCCAGCCCACATTTGTTCATTCTCATTCCCTCTCACCCACTTCTCTCCTCACTTTAAGTCTCTCTCCTCTCCAGATCCGTGCCCAGCTGCTACCTCCCTGGCTTTCCTGGATCCACCATCTCATCTCAGGGAACCCACTGGGCTCCACCTAGGCTCTCCCTCCCTGCACTGGAGCAGTAACAGCTCTAGACAGAGAGCTGGTGTCTCCTGGGGCTTATCTCAGCTGTTTCTTCCCCTCTCTGAGGAATCACCACCCTGCAGTATAGATGACAAGAACCCATTGTGTCATATATCCCTTGTTTAGTTGTCTAGAAAAGGAAAATAAATCTGGTCCCTGATATATCATAGACTTGGCCAGCGACTAGACCTGATATGACTGGCCAGAGGGGTGGGTCCCTTTCTTGGAACTGCAAGTCCATCCTATGGACGAGAAGGCAAGGGAAAGCGGTGAGCACAAAAGAGAAAAATAAAGGTTGGAATGGTGTTGATACGGGGCTTTGTAGTTTCTGTTCAAGTTCTTTCCTGTGGGGCATCATTCCTTCCCACTCTTGAGTTTCTTGAAACATTCACTACTTAATAGCAAAAGTCTTTTTCTGGTGAAAATGCATTCAAGTTATCATATTTATCTTAATTGAGACAGGGTTCAGCTGGCCTTGAATTTGGTGTGTAGCCAAAGGATAACCTTGACCTTCTGATACTCCTGCCTCTACTTCCCCAATGTGGAGTTACAGGTGTACACTACCACATCCCATTTATCTGGTGCAAGAGATTAAAGTCAGTAGTTCCTGAATACTAGGAATGTACTCTACCAACTAAATTGTATCCTAAGCCTTCAACTTAGCTTCATATATATATATATATATATATATTATAATATGCATATATAATATATATTATAGATGTACTACACAACAGTATTTCAATCAACAATGGACCACATGCATATGTACAATTACCTAGTGACATCATGGCCATCTTAGTTTGTGTATATATATATATATATATATATATATATATATATATATAATATATCTGCACCACACAACAGCATTTTATTTTATTTATTTGTTTATTTATTATTATTATTATTATTATTATTTAGTCTTTTTGAGACAGGGTCTCTCCCTGTAGCCCCAGCTATCCTGGAACTCACTCTGTAGACCAGGTTGGCCTTGAACTCCCAAAGATCTGCCTCCCTCTTCCTCCCAGGTGCTAGGATTAAAGGTGTGTGCCACCACACCCAGCAACAGCATTTTAATCAACAATGGATCACATGTACAATTAACTAGTGACATCATAGCTATCTTAGTTTGTTTACGTACACTCATAATGTTCACAGAACAAAATCACCTAGTCGTGACTCTCAGAATGTGCCCTGGGGGAATGATAGATAACTGTGGTTGCAACCTGAGGGTTCTACCTAACACAAGACATGTTCAGGGTGACTCTGGAAGAGGGAAAGTCAGACCACACAGGGGGACATTTAGGTGCTCATAAGCATGGTAAAGATGGAGAATGTGCACTGTGGGAACAAAGCTGGGTGACAAGCAAATGGGATAAAAGGAGAGCGTGCACTGCTCAAGACCCAATCTTAGAAGCCACAGCTTTCTGTCAAAATCTCCCCCAGCCCTCTGGCACACAAGCAGAAGGAAGAATGGTGGAATTGGTCAGGAGGCTCTCTGGGGTTATCAACAGCAATCACAGCAGCACTCCATACATGCAGACAACAAAAACACACAGAAAGGCCTTCCAACAGCTGCCAGATTCTACCAAGTATAGAATACCCTGAGGCAGCTGAAGTTCAAGCTAAAATAGGAGCATTTTAGCATGATGGATTTAAGGGCAGTGTCAAGACCATGGCTTTGAACCAGCTTAGAAAATGCCAAGTGGTGGTACATGTCTGTGCTCCCAGCACTTATGGAGGTGGAAAGGAGAGGATCAAGATTTCAAGCCCAACCTGGGATGTGTAGAATTGAGACCTTGTCTCAAATAACAGAGGGTCAAAGACATAGCTCAGTAATATAGTAATTGTCAACCAATAAATAAATAAATAAGGAAGAGAGAAGAAAAGAAAGAAAGAAAGAAAGAAAGAAGAAAGGAAGGAAGGAAGGAAAGAAAGAAAGAAAGAAAGAAAGAGAAAAAAGTTCTGCCTGGACAAGACCTGTCTTAGATCCTGTTTCAAAAAAATATTTTTAAGGTGGGGGAAGGGCTGGTTTAACAGGTGAAGTCACTTGCTGGTCAAACCTGACAACTGAACATCAATCCCCAGAATCCATGTAAAGGAAGAAGAAGAGAACTGATGCCACAAAATTGTTCTCTAACTCCTGATGTGCTCTGTGCACAGCTATCCCCTTCCCACTAATAATAAAGAAAAGTTCGTGTGTTTTGTTTTGTTTTGCTTTTTGAGATAGGGTCTTCTTTCTGTAGTTCTAGTTGGCCTGGAACTCATATGTAGACCAGGCTGGCCTTGATCTCACAGAGATCCACCTGCTTTTGCAACCTGAATGCTGTGATAAAGTTTTTTTAATATTTGTTATTTTTATTTTATGTGTATGAGTGTTCTGCCTGCATGCATGTAAGTGCACCAGTGTCATGCAATGCCTGCAGAGGTCAGAAGAGGGTGTCAGATCCTCTGGAACTGGAGTTTTGGATGTTTGTTAGCCACCATGTTGGTGCCAGGAATCCAATCCCAGTCCTCTGCAAGAGCAGTCAGTGCTCTTAACTGCTGAGCCATCTCTCCAGCCCCTTGTGTTAGTTTTTTAAAAGAACAGGGGCTCAATGCTGGAGTGCTTGCCTGTACAGTGTGATGCTCTGGGTTTAGTCCTCAAGTACCCCCCAAAACACACCCACCTATCACTGGCTCAACTTTGCCTGCTTTGTGGTCCTAGTCTCTGTGCTCCTCTGGTTAACATTCTGATAGGGCATGGAGTGTGGCTGGCCAAACATTTAAAGATACCCATAAGTTACATCTTTTATTTTCTCCTTGAATTTCAGCGATTCTCAAGAATAGTGGTATTTCCTTATTGGAGAATACTTTGGAAAGAAGTCTGGTGAGGTGATGATAACTATGTACCCTAATGAAACTGAGGGTAAGTTGACCAGGGATGCCAGACACTTCACCATTGTGCCAAAGTACAAGAAAAATAAGAACTGTCTGTGACCTACAAATGTCCTACAAGACATCATTTAAGTGAAAAGCCTATTATAATTATCTGTGGCTAGAGCCCATCTCCATTTTACAAATAAATATGATATACTTGTTGAATTTTCTAGGAATGCAGCTACCTTGTAAATTGATGGAAGATTGTTCTTTGTTTTGTTTGGAACTTTACCAAGAGTTGCTTACTCTTTCAGGAATACCATGTGCTAAAATAAATACTGCTCAAGGTTTTGCAGTTGTGTTGCCAGTACTGCCCACTGTGCCAGGATGCATTCACACAGTCACTGTGCCATGATTTCTAGCTGCTGCAACCAGAGTCCTGGTATAGGTATTATATGTTTTGCTGTACTTCAGCATGTACATATGGAAATGTGTGTATTATTGTAACTGACATTCTGTTTCTTATTTCTATTATAATAAAACAATTATATATTATTTTATATAATGAATGAGTTTGTTAGAGCTGCTATAATAAAGTATAACACATCACATGGCTTAAACAAAAGATTATTTTTTCATGGTTGTAGGAGGTCAAAATCTGAGGTCAAGATTTCAGTGGGGTTGATTCCTCCTGCCAGCTTCAAGGGAAAAAAAATCTGTCCCCAGCCTGGTTCCCCAGCTTATAGCTTGTCTTATTTTGGTGTGTGCATCTCACTGTTATGTGTGTTCAAATTTCCTGTCTTTTTTTTTTATTAATTTTTATTTATTTCTGTATGTGTATGAATGTACTGTCTGTATGCAAGTCTGTGCACCCGTGTCGTGCAATGCCGCGGAGGTCAGAAGAGGGTCTCGGATTCCCCTGGAGCTGGAGTTCTTCTGGAATTGGAGTTTCAGACGTCTCTCGGCCGCCATGTGGGTGCTGGGGATCGAACCCGGGTCCTCTGCAAGAGCAGTCGGTGCTCTTAACCGCTAGGCCATCTCTCCAGTCCCAAATTTCCTGTCTTTTCATAAGAACACCTGTTACATTGGATGACGATCCACCTTAACGGCCTCATTTTAGCTGGTCTCTTTAAAAGCCTATCTCCAGTGGGTAGAAAGATGGCTTAGCTAATAAGAACACTGAATGCTCTTCCAGAGGACCAGAGTTCCATTCCCAGCAATATCAAAGCTGGGACTTTGGGGAGATGATTGGATCATAAAGAGTTCTGCCCATGCCAATGGGCAGATTCATAATTGTGAGGCAGATTCATAATCCAATGAGCAATAATAAAGGGTAGTAGAAACTTTTAGAGATGGGGTCTAGTTAGAGTAAAGAAGTCACAGGGGCATGTCAGTACAGCCTATATTCTCTCTGGTCCCTCTCTGTCTGCCTCTGCTCTATAGCTACCAGGAGGTGAGCAGATTGCACATGTTGCCTACCATGATTATCTACCATAGGCCCCAAAGCTGACTATGGAATAAAGTCTCTGAAACCAGGGGGTGAAATGAACCTTTCATCCCATAAGCCTTTTCTTTCAGGTATTGGTCATGGTGACAAAAAGTCAGCCTAACATACTCTTTTTTTTTCTATTACTTCTTTATTTTTTCATTTTTAAACAATAATAGTTTATGAGTACAAGCATCATTCATGTAAAACCAATTTGCAAACAGTTGTGCCCAAACCCACACAGCCCAAGGGTCCCACCATCCAGCTGGGAGGGCTTGTATGTTTAATCAAGTTGATCAAATAAGTGTCCAGTCTATATTGCTGTAGTTTCACCATTCACCCCAATCGCAGCCCTTACATTCTACCATGCCCCCTCTTCCGCAGATTGTTCCCTAGGCTTATAAAAGGGGCACAGGTCAGCCTAACATACTCTTATAACTTAACTTTCAAACTATAGAATGCTGGTGGAGGGTGTTTGTTACTGTCTGCCAGCATCCTTCCTTCCCTTCCTATTTTCTGAGATTATCCATATGTTAGTTTCTCCATCCAGACCCTGAGCTTCAGAGGTGGCTGGTCCTGCCCAAATACCACAGAAATGTAGGTGATGGCTCAAAGATTAAGCCTATGATCTAAACATTTTGAATTAGAAGTGGATTTTGAATTCTTGCTTCAAATACTAGCATAAAAGCTATTTCTCCTGCTGGATGTAGAGGAAGGCACAGGATGTATCTGGCAGTCAGCCCCTCTTGGGGAGCTGACGGTACCCTGCTTTGGGCTAAAGATGACAGAACTACAGACAGGAAGAAAGTGAATCCTTTTTCAACGTTGAGCCACAGGATCACCAGTTCCCTGAGGTTTGGATTATATGAGCCAACTCGGTCTTTACAGAAACTTCTTTGAATTCAGGTTTTCTGTTACAATATAGGAAGATTCTGAAAAACACAGTGCCCCTCTGAGCTTCCTTCATGGGTATGCTATGGGACGAAGAGAAACATGATATCATTTGGGCCAATTTGTGGCCACCTTATTCTCTGGTCACTGTAATTTGGAAGTTGAAACAGAAACTACTGTGCAAAGGCTAATTCTTGTGCTCTAAAGCTTGGCTTGGGAGCTTCAGTTTAGAGTCCAGGAGCTGAAGTTCCACTGCAAATTACTTCACTGACAATGGTATCATTAATACAGCACACGTTAGATTAAAAGCGATGAGAATGATTTTTATAGCTGACTTTCAGGAGTCAGCCCCAACAGCATCATCAGACAACCGGCTTCAGAGCATCACTAATATACACAGGTGGCAATGGCAAAGCCTGTAAACCTCAGATACACTGGGGAAGTAAGCCACATGATTTAGGACAATGTTATCTGTCATTAACTGTCCTTATTTGTATGGGTAGCCTTACAATAGTCTCATTACCAGAGGAAAGCAGTGTCTGCCTGTCTGTTCCTTCAGACCCAGACCACATACAGACTAAATGGTGCTAATGATCATCACTTATGGATCACTCTGCATGCCAGGTGCTGTCATGAACACTGCACATATATTTTCTCATGTTCTTTGAGGGAGGAACTAATTGTTTCCTGTTCAAAGACAAGGAAACCGAAGCATAGAGAGTTTAAGTTCACAGACCCAGCAAGGTGCCATAGCTATTAAGGAAAATGTAGGAATTTAATCCCTGCTATCTGGCTTTCATTTCTTAGCCTGGAGGCAACATTATCTTAACTCCCTTTTCTGCTCCACAGCCTCTGCAAAGATTTGTGAGAAGATTCATCTTTATACTTTTAAATTATGCATTTTATACATACTTTCCATGTTTATTTATTTATTTTTAATTTTGGGGGGGTTTGAGACAGGGTCTCCCTTTAGTCCCAGCTGGAGCTCACTCTGTAGACCAGGCTGGCCTTGAACTCACAGAGATCCGCCTGCCTCTGTATCCCAAGTGCTAGGATTAAAGGCGTGTGCCACCATGCCTGGCTTCCATGTTTATTTTAAGTTCATAAAATTATATATAAAATTTATTTTGTGTTCTTAATAGTATAACTAAAATTAAATACAGTCTCCCCAGTATCCTAATCCCCTGAAAGATGGACTTACTGGGATGGAACTCTGGAACTCAGCATCAGTTGCTAGTTCTTGACTCAGAAACAGATGTCCCTCCTGAAGATACAGGGTGGGAGCCCAAACATGCTTAGAATTCAGTCTGGTGTAGAAAGTAGTGTCATAGTTCATCCCAGACCTAACTGTGCCCAACAGAAGATCTGGTCCAGAACTAAGTTAAGGAGGCAATGGACATGGATTATTGATCCATAGGATTTTCCTTTGGGACAAAAAGCACCTCTTCAAGACATGTGAGGCGTTTATGCCCTCACATGTAGAACTTGATTGAAGTGGGATAGAACTGTGGGTGGATGGCAGGGCTGAGCCAATGCTATGAAGACAAATAGACTTCATTAGGAAGTGGTTGTTGTCACCAATAAGTGGCACGAAGTATACTGTCAAATCCATCATGTCACATCACTAAATACACATAATGTAAGTTGAAACTAGATACTTCTTCAGCTCAGTTCTTCAGAAGGTCATAATGTTAAACACGCGCATGTATGCACGCGCGCGCGCGCACACACACACACACACACACACACACACACACTCCAAAACCCAAAAGCCAGAAAAACAAACAAAAACAAAAAATTAATAATAACTCCTGGTAAAAGTTAATTATATAACTGGTTTTGACACTCCCCCTAGGTATAGTCACCTCACATAATTAGTAACCTATTCTAATAATCGCTGCTTTGTCTTCCCTCCTAATTCAAGGGAAGAAAAAGGCTCTTATTTATTTAGCACTGACTACAAATCAAGTAATCACATAAAAATAACTCATCCTGGAGCTGGAGAGATGGCCTAGCGGTTAAGGGCGCCAACTGTTCTTGCAGAGGACCTGGGTTCGATCCCCAGCACACACATGGCAGCTAAGAGCCATCTGTAACTCCAATTCCAGGAGAACTCCAGTTCCAAGGGAATCCGGACCCTCTTCTGACCTCCGCAGCATTATACGACATGGGTGCACAAACCCACATGCAGACAGTACACTCATACACATACAAAAATAAATAAAATTTTAAAAAAATTAAAAAATAACTCATCCTTCTCCTTTCTCCAGATTTATTTGGAAGCTATTGTTTGTATTTTTGGCATTTAGTAAAAAAATATGGTAAAGATGTTGCTGTATTGAGGCTAAGTCTGTTGAGAATAAATGGTCCAGGGAAGGGTGGGGATCCTAGAGAGTAGCAGAAGCAGGGTAGTGTGGTACTTTTACTTTGGTCTTCCCAGCCTCCAGGACCACAAGAAGTACTTTTCTTTCTTCATATATCACCCAGTCCCAGAAATTCCATTATTGCAGCAGAAATGAACTAACACAGGCACTATAACGCCTCTACATATTTGCCTTTCGCTCATGGAACCCAGTTCCCAAGGACAAAAGTCTTGTCTACTCAGGCACATCAGGCATGGCCAAAACAGCACTCCTCTAAACAGGAATCTGTTCAAAGATTCTGCTTTTTCTTCTGCAAGGGTGTGGATTCGAGAATTGGATGGAGACAGGTGCTGCTGGTCTAAAATTTAAGGGACAGGAGAGCTGGTCATGTTTGTTATACACTGAGTCTGAGACTCCCATGGGCTTTCTGAGATTTCCTCAATGCATCTTTGGATACCTTCTTTCCTATTGTCTTCCTGGAATAAAGTATCCATGCTCTTAAGTTTGGTTGAAATCTCGGGTGTCTGGGGCTGGAGAGATGGCTCAGCGGTTAAGAACGTTGACTGCTCTTGCAGAGGACCTGGGTTCGATTCCCAGCACCCACATGGGGGCTAAGAACCGTCTTTAACTCCAGTTCTAGGGGAATCCGACACCCTCTTCTGCCCTCCGTATCCTTGAGGGACACGGTGCACCTACTTACATGCAGACAGTACACTCATACACATTAAAATAACAAATAAAAATTAAAAAAAAAGAAATCTCAGGTGTCCATAGAGGTTTTGCAGCTCATGTAAAAGCTGGATCACTGCACCAACACTGGTGAAAACATTGACGGCAGCAGCTTCGTGGAGGTCATACTAATGTCTTCTATAGAAGCAGGGCAGCATGGAGGGAGACTAGGTGGCTTTAGTGGGCTCCAAGATTTCAGGGTGAGATTTCTGAGCTCACAGAGGCTAAGAGGGCTTGATGGTTTGCCAAAGTTAGCTGTCCCTCTGAATTCATCTATAAATAAACACAAGTAGTTGGTGTATGGAAAGTGTCTTAATTCGTAAAATATCAGGTGGAACTGAAGCAAAGAAAGGTTTTTAATTACCATTTATACGAGATCATTTCTCCCTAGGATGCTGTAACCCATGGGAACATAAACTGAACAATTTTAAAGCCTGGAACACATTTGGTGAATGCCAATGTGATGAAGGAAAAAGAAAAGTTTATTACATTTATATAAGATTCTGCTTTTTGGTAGAATTACTTAAAGTCTTTAAAAGTTCATTTTTTATTTATTTTATAAGCTTTAGAAAATTTGATCATTTATTTTCATACTGGAAGCATAAGAAAAAATCTAGGAATGTGTAAATGTTTTATTTAGGAAAAAAATAAATATTTAAGCATGAAGTTGTATTACTTATTTTACCTAGATTATGGTAACATAAGGATTTATGTATGGAGAATGCATATATATATATATATATATATATATATATATGTGTGTGTGTGTGCTGATATAAGTGTATTCGTGTGTGTTTGTGTGTGTGTGTGTGTGTGTGTGTTTGTATGTGTGTGTGTGCCTGTGCGTATGCACATGGAGGCCAGAAGTGGGTATGAAGTATGCTCTTCTGTCACTCTCCACCTGTTCTGTTGAGGCATATTTCTTCTGAACCTAGGGCTTGCGTTTCCTCAGTTAGGCTGAATGCTAGCAAGCTCTAGCCTGTTTCCACCCCATCAGAGCTGGAGTAAGAGCTGTGGCTTATTACATGGGTGCTGGGATCTGAACTTTGATCCTTATGATTATGCAGCAAATGTTTTTAGCTGCTGAGCCATCTCTCCAAGGTCCTCACTCTACTTTGTTATAGCCATGTTGTGGCTGGTTTTCTCAACTTGACACAATCCAGAATCACTTGGAGAGTCTCAATGAAGTATTGTCTTAATGGGGTTACCCAGTGGTCATGTCTGTGGCAGATTGTTTTTTTTTAATTTTTATTTATTTATTTTTAAGGGATTTACAATGTAAGAGCACAGTTGTTTTCAGATCACATTAACATTGCTCAGTTTGCCATACAATTAGGTAATTGGTGCTAGAATCCACAGATGAGGGATACCATTTGTTGTTTGTTTTTCTGGGACTGTGTTACTTCACTCAGCATGATATCTTCTAGCTCCATACATTTACCTGCAAAGCTCACAATGTCATCTTTCTTTACCACTGCATAGAACTTCATTGTGTAGATGTACCACATTTTCTGTATCCACCCATCAGTTGAGGGGCACTTGAGTTGGTTTCAGCTCTTTACTATTGTTAAGAGAGCTGCAATAAACATGGCTGTGCATGTATCTCTGCAGTAAGATGAGTCTTGTGGGTCTATACCCAGGAGTGGTATGGCTGGGTCAGGTGGCAAGTTCATTCTGAGTCTTCCAAGGGTTCTCCACACTGCTTTCCATACTGGCTGTACGAGTTTACATTCCCACCAGCAGTGGATGAGTGTTCCCCTTTCCCCACAACCTCTCCAGCACTTGATATTGTTTGTTTTCTTGATCCTGGCCAGTCTTATCAGAGTGAGATGATATCTTAAAGTGGTCTTAATTTGCATTTCCCTAATTATTAGTGATGTTGAACAGTTTTTAAGATGTTTCTCAGCCATCTCTAATTCCTCCTCTGTGAAGTCTCTATTCAGTTATTTGCTCCATCTTTTGAGTGATTCATTTGTTTTCTTCTTTGTTTTTTGAGTAGCTTGTATACTCTGGAAATTAATGCTTTGTCAGATGTATCTGCTGTGAAGGTTTCCTCCCACTCTGTGGGTTTTCTCTTCACTTCCTTTATTGTTTCTTTTGATGTACAGAAGCTTTTGAGTTTAATGAGGTCCCATTTGTCAATTGTCAATCTTATTTCTTGTGCAGCTGCTGTCTGATTTAGGAAGTCTTTTCCTATGCCTATGTCTTGTAGTCTGCTGCCAAGTTTCTCTTCTATCACCTCCAGAGTTTTGGGTTTCACGTTGAGGTCTTTGATCCATCTGGAATTGACTTTTGTACAAGGTGAGATGTAGGGGTTTAAGCTTATCCTTCTACAAGTGGTGATCATGTTTGCCAACAACCATTTTTGAAGATGCTGTCTTCCTCCATTGTGTCTTCTTGAGCCCTTGTCAAATATGAGGTGGCTGAAAATTGTATGGTTCAGGTTTGGATCTTCAGTGTTGATATCTCATTGTTCAAATGGTCTGTTTTGTGCGGCAGTACCCGGCTTTTTTTTTAATTTTTATTTATGTTTGTATGTATAGGAAAATTATACCTGCTGCATGCAGGTTTGTGTACCCGTCATACCATGTCGTGCAAGAGCCGGGCATGGTCAGAGAAGGTCTTGGATTTCCCTGGAACTGGAATTTCCTCCCTGAATTGGAGTTACAGATGGTTCAGCCACCATTGTGGGTGCTGGGGGGATCGAACCAGGGTCCTTTGCAAGAGCAGTCGGTGCCTTAACTGCTGGGCATCTCTCACAGGACCCCAGGTGTTTTTAATGTCGATAGCCCTGTAGTATAGTTTGCATGTCTGGTAGAGCGATCCCACCTGTATTGCTCCTTTTCACCTGCAGGGTTGCTTGTAGCCTATGCGGGGTCTTTTTTTGTTTTTCCAAATGAATTGAAGATTTTTTTTCCAAACTGTGAAAAAACTCTGGGGATTTTTCATTGGGATGCATATAAACTGTAACAAGTTTGGGTCGGATGGACATTTTTACATTTATTTTCCCAATCCAGAGCATGGGAGGTTTGTCCATCTTTGATGTCTTCCTCAATTTCTTTTTTCAGGGTGTTTAACAATTTTTTGTTGTAGGTATCCTTGGTTGTCTTTGGTTAGGTTTGTTCTCAGGTATGTTATTGTTTCTTGGAGCCCTAGTGTGAGTGGGAGGTCTCCTTTACTCCTCTTCAGTTGGCTTTTGTTGTTGGTATAAAGAGAGCTACTGATTTTTCTAGATTTTTTGTATCCTGCCACTTTCTGAAGCTCTTGAGTCCGTTTCTAGGAGTTTTTTGGAGTTTTTCAGATACCCCCTTAAGTAGAATAATAATATCATCAGCAAATAAGGGATAGCTTGACTTCCTCTTTCCCAATTAGAACTCTTAACTTCTTTTCTTTGCACTTATGTCCCTGGCAATGCTTCAAGCACTATGAAAAGGGCTAGTGGTGACAGGAGAAACACAGTCCAAGTCCTCTCGGGACTTAAACATGTTAGGGATGCTGGATTTTGTCAAAGGCTTCTCTGCGTCAATTGAGATGATGGTGTGGTTTTTGTCTTTCAGTCCATTGATATGTTGATGATATTTATTGATTTTCATTATGTTGAACCATCCCTGCATTGGTATGAATCCAACTTGGTCATGATGGATGATCATTTTTTGTATGTGGGTCTATATGTTGGTTTTTATTTTGTTGAAGAATTTTTGCATCTGTGTTCATAAATGAGATGATTTATAGTTCTCCTTTTTGGTTGATCTTTGCCTGGTTTTGGTATAGAGTGATGCTGGCTTCTGAAGAATTTGGGAGAATTCCCTCTGTATCTTCTGAACAATTTGAGTAATATGGTTGTAAGTCTTTTTGAAATTTATCAGAATTCTGCCATGAACCCTCTGGGCTGGGCTTTTTTTAGTGGGAGGTTCTTATATCTTTCAATTTCTTCATATATTATTGATCTGTTTAAGCTGTCAATCTCTTGGTTGAGGCTTTGATGATTCCCAGGATTTCAGATATTCATCAATTTCTCCTAAGTTTTCAAATTAGTAAAATATTGGTTTTTAAGTGTCCCTGTATGATTCTGGATTTTTTCATTGTCTGTGTATATTCCCTTTCATCTGATGGATTGATTTGGAGTTGTTCCTTCTTTATTTTGGTTAACTGGGCTACAGGTCTGTCTATCTTGTTGTTTTTCAAAGAATCCACTTTTGGAATCATTGATTTTTTTGTATTGTTTCTTTGTTTCTATTTCATTGATTTCTGCTCTATTTTTGTTATTTCTTCCGTCGTTGCATTTAGGGCTCATTCGTTGTTCTCTCAAGTGTTTTTTTTTTTTTTTTTTTTTTTTTTTTTTTTTTTGCTCTTTCTGTTTTTAATGTAGGCACCCAGGGCTATAAACTTACCTCTTAGGACTGCTTTTAAAGTATCCCATAGGTTTGTTGTGTTGTATTATCATTGTCATTCAGATCCAGGAAATGATTTTATTTCTTTCTTTTTCTCTTCTTGACCCATTCATTATTTCAGGAGCATGTTGTTTAGTCTCCATGTGTTCTATAGTAGGGCTTATCCTTGTGTTATACTAGAGCTTTGACTTTGGTTTGATAGATGCATGGGAATAATTTCAATCTTTATTGTATTTGTGGAGATTTGTTTTCTCATGTCCCAGTATGTGGCCAATTTGGAGAATGTTCCATAGAAAGTGTATTCTGCTGAATTGAGTGGAATATTCGGGTAGATATGTCTGTGAGGTCCATTGGTGTATCATATCTAATATTTCAGTTCAGAATGTCTCTATTTTATTGCTTTGTCCTGGTTGAACCTCACTAAAGGGTCTCAGTGGTGGTATTGAAGTCCCTACTACTATGAGTGTATGGGTGGTTATCTGTGCCTTGAGGTCCTGGAGAATTGTCGTTTATAAAGTTTGTGCATGAGTTTGGTGCATTATTTTTATGATGATGGAAATCGTTCATGGTCAATTGGTTCCTTTGATAAAGATGTAATGGCCTTCTTTTATCTCTTCTGATTTCTTTTATTGAAGCTATATTTGTCCGATATTAAAAATAGCCAACACTCTCTGCTTTTCTTTTTGGTAACCATTTTCTTGGAATATTTTTTCCAATCCTTCACTTTAAGGTGGTACTATCCTTGAGGGTGAAAGGGGGGGGGGGGGGGTGGGGGGATGTGTTTATTGTAAGACAGCATATGAGGTTCTGTTTCAGCCCACTCCCTGTCTATGTCTTTTGATGGGGAGTTTAGTCCATTAATATTTTAAACGGGGTTATAATTAAAGATGTGTTGTTGCTTCCTTTCCCCTTATCCATTTGCATTTTTGGTCTAGATTTCTACTTCTGCAGTTCTTGCTTTTTATTAATTTCCCTCTTCTCTGGGTGCCTGTGGATAGTTGATCCTTCTTCTTGTTCTTGAATTGTTTTTCAAGTATCTCTGGAGGGTTGCTTTGACATGTATTCTGTCATCTTGTTATTTCACGGAAGATCTTTCCTTCTCCTTCAACTGCTGATCAACTTTTTTTTTTTTTTTTTTTGGTCTTTCGAGGCAGGGTCTCCCTTTTTGCCCCGCTGTCCTGGAACTCATCTGTAGACCAGGCTGGCCTTGAACTCACAAAGATCCGCCTGCCTTTGCCTCCCAAGTTGTAGGATTAAAGGCATGTGGCACCACGCCCAGCTTATAATCGACATTTTTGCTGGGTATACTAACCTGGGTTGGCATCTACAATCCTTTAACACTGGGAATGCTTTGCTCCATGTTTTTCTTGCTTTCATAGTTTGGATGAGAAGTCAGTTGTAATTCCGATGGGTTTCCCCTTGTATGTAACTTGGCATTTTTCTCTTGTGGCTTTCAGAATTTTGTCTTTATTTTGGGTGTCTAGCATTTTAACTATGATATGGCATGGGGAGTTTCTTTTCTGATCTTGTCTGTTTGGAGTTCTATATGCTTCTTGTATTTGTATTGGTTTGTCTTTTATTTTTTAGTTTGGGGATATTTTCATCTATTATTCTGTTGAAGATCTGATCAATATCATTCTCTTAGGATTCTTCTCCTTTTTCTATCCCTATGATGTAGAGGTTTGATCATTTTTTTGTTTTTGGTCTTTTAAAGACAGGGTCTCCCTGTAGCTCAAGCTGGCCTGGAACTCGATCTGTAGACCAAGCTGGCCTTGAACTCACAAAGATTTGCCTGCCTCTGCCTCCCAAGTGCTAGGATTAAAGGCATGCGCCACCATGCCTGGCTTAGAGGTTTTAGATCTTTTCACAGTGTCCCACATTTCCTGGTTGTTCCACTTTTGTGTATTTTTAAATTTTTCATAATCTTTACTTGAGGTTTTTAGTTGTTCTGTGTTATCTTCCAGGTCTGATATTCTTTGTTCTGTTTCCTCCATTCTACTTCTGAGGCTTTTTCCATTCCTTTCCTCTTGATTGGATGAGTGTTTGATTTCCTTTTCATTTCATCTTGTGATTTCTTTAGTATTTCCACTTCCTTTTGGAGCTTCTCAATCTCTTCCTGTAGCTCTTTGCTTCTCTGGTCAGTTTCCCTTTTTATTTCAACATGGGATCTTTTCAGTGTTTCCACTTCTTTCCAGAGTTTGTCATTTTCTCCCTCTAGTTCTTTCTGGCATTTCTCAATCTCTCTCTCTAGGTCCTTCTTGAGTTTTTCATACTCTGTTCTTAGTTCTCTGACTTGTTCTTTATATTCTTTGATTTCTTTGAATATGTCTGAAATTGTTCCTCTAAGATCTGTGTCCTGGGCTATCCCCAGGGGGATACCACTGTAGGAATCTCCCACAGGGTTGGTAGAGCTTGGTGTGAGATTATTTTGCACCTTTTCCATGTTGTCCCTTCATTGTGTCCCTGGCATGTGGGTTTCTCTTTGCCTGTATTCCAATGTGAATTCCAAATGCCTCTTTGCTGTGTGGACATCTTGCTTTGCTTGCCTTCTTCAGATGCCTTTCTTGTTTGTTTGTTTCATTTGTTTTTCTCCTTGTTTATGGAGTGTTGACTTGTCCAAGTTTTAGGCTTTTTTTTTCTTTTTTTTTTTTTTTTTTTT
>VZQC01005889.1:580388-595941 GCA_009823505.1 Rhizomys pruinosus
TTTTTTTTGGTCTTTTTGAGACAGGGTCTCCCTGTAGCCCCAGCTGTTCTGGAACTCACTCTGTAGACCAGGCTGGCCTTGAACTCACAAAGATCCGCCTGCCTCTGCCTCCCAAGTGCTAGGACCTAAGTTTTAGGCTTTCTATTGGAAGTCTGACTCATTCTTCCCTTTCTGTTCTGAAGGTTCTCAAAAGAATCCACTTGGACACTCCCTCGGCAATTCCAGTTGGTGGGGGGGGGGTGCACTCTGTGCTTCAGGTGGTTCTGGGAAATCCCCAATCTAAAGCTCTGTGCACTCGGCAGATTGTTTTGACTGTATTAATTGACATAGGAAGACCCACCCCACTGTGGGTGGGACCAATTCTCCGAATTTGGCTTCTAGACTGTGTGAGTGGAAAAGGTGACCTGCATGGTAGTGGGCATGCATGCATTGGCTTCTCTCTGCTCTTGACTGTGGATGTGATGTGATGTGACTGGTTGCTTCAGGTTCCTGCCACTTTCACTTCCCCTAACTGATGCATTGTAACCTGGAATTGTGAGCTAAAATAAACAGTTTCTCTCCAAGTTTCTTTTTTGTCAGGATATTTTTATTGCAGCATCAAAATGAAACAAAGACATCATGTCTCATAATTTTAAATACTGTTAGTGATAAATACTCTGTCCTCGACAAAAATCTTATATTTCTAAATGCCATACTATTGCTGTGGATACCAACATTTTTAATAATATATGTAAGCTAAAATTAGCATATTTATTACCTATTTGCTAATAATTATTTTCCTCTCCATGGACTTTAATTAGAACATCAGTTATTTCATTCTTTCTTACACCCCACCCCATCTTACACCTGCCACAGATCAATCAAACACATTTATCTAGCAATAAATTATTAAACCCTAGAAATTATTTAAATAAAGCCCCGTTTTGGTACATAGGCCTATATTTAAAGAGTAGACTCCAAAGAAGGAGTGATGCAATTAAACAGGAAAGTTAGCATAGCTTCCTTACCTTAGTTTATGTGTTATATATGGCATCTTGGAATTTGTATTCTTGTTTAAAATGTAAAACTGTGCATCTGAGTAAAAATTGTAATGTATAACATTTTTTGTTTAATCTGTGCCTATTAGTTCACATATGAAATATTTGACTTGATTTACATAGTATGTTAAATTAAAATTTTATGTTCGTACTCGGTAATTGTTTTAAAGATAAGGTGTAAATTAGGAAAGCAATCAGTATTCTAAGAATTATTCTAGGAATAATTTTGTCTCAGAGGAATAAAACGGTAAAAAAATAAATTCAAATAATGATACTAATTGGCTCATGGTGTCAGATGTGCTGGCTGAAGCCTTGTTCTGGTGTTCTGCCCATCACAGATATGGCAGCTATTGGCAGCAGGGTCTATTTTTGTGGCAGGTGGCAGGTCTATCCATCACCCTCACTGGGACAGCTTCTTACCATTTTGTAGCTGTGGGAACAGGTACACATAGAGAAGTAAAATAGTAAGCCTGGAGGTCACTTGGGTGCTGATGGCCATCAGGCATTTGTTTTTCAAAGTCTGCGTTTTCTACCAAGATGCTGGAGCTTTCCAGATGTATATATTTATATATGTGGTCTATAAGAAATGCATATAAAATAAAACATCTTATTGCTAATATTCTCATTGCTTTTAATGAATTTTGGTTATTATAATTATATATATACAATACATGTAACATATATATGTGTATATATATAAACAACGGTGCTAACAACCTTGTGCATTGATTTACTAATGGGTCATCACTTTGAGAAATATTTCATATGAAGTTAATCTTCTCTTTATGAAAGTTGAAGATTAATGCTGGTCTGTAATTCTTTCAAAACAAGGCAAGAATGTTTCTTTGCTGGCATGGATTATGAGATGTTCAACAAATTGTTTTCCACATGACTGGAACTTATTTTTGAACTTATTTTCCCTAAAACATATTTTAAGATCTGATTGTCTTTAATAAAATCTGTCAAATATCATTTGACCATTCTGATGACTTTGCAGGATGATCAGTTGTCCCCACAGTGAATTATGCTGTGACTTTGTAGGATTGCTGGGGAGTCGGACCAAGTAGCCTTTTTTAGTAGTCTCACCTTTTCTTCAGTAAAGCTTTTTACTGAAGCTTTGATTGCTTCTTGTGGTGGTTAGAATGAGTGTCCCCCATAGGCTTCAAGTATCCAGACATTTTGTCCCCAGTTGGTGGCACTGTTTTGGGAGATCTTAGAAGGTGTGGCCATGCTGGAGGAAGTACATCATTGGGGGCTGGCTTAGTAAGTTTAACAAGCCTTGCAGTCTCCAGTGTCTACCCCCCTGCTTCCTGTGCTCTTTGGAGATGTGAACCTCGGCTTTCCGCTCCAGCCCTGGCCACCATGCTTTCCCGCTACATTGGACTCTTAATTCCCTGGAACCGTCAATTGTAAGCTCAAATAAACTTTTATAAGTTCCCTTTCCCTTGGTCATGGTGGTTTTATCGCAGCAACAGGAAAAGTGGCTAATATACTTCTCATACAGTTTCTTCCCTAGGATGACATTATTTCTCAAAAACTTTAACAATTCTTTATCTTGACTACTTCATTGGCAGTTGATGGAAACTTCCAGAAAACAGTTTGATAATATTGGGTACAGGGTGACAGCATCAATGTTGGTTACAGACACTCGAGTTCCAGTCCTGCCACCATTATTTATATTCCGTACAATATTGGGCAAATCTTGGGATATGGATAGTATATAATAGAATCATTGTAAAGATTAAATGAGGTAACACATGCAAAGCTCTTAGGCCAGTGCTTGATACAGAATGAACATTATATGGATGTTCACTATTACTATTTCCACCTTCCAAGTAAATTGTGGTTATCACCTTATGATTTGTTGACTCATATTATCCAAGAAAAGCAAATTATAATCATTGCAAAGTCTGAAATTCATCCCATTATCCTGTCTATTTCTACTTATTTAAACATATAATTATAGGTCTACTGGAACTATGTGAAACATTTGAAGTTTATGAGGTAATTGTGTTAGCTTTCCCCTCACTGTTTAGAGTTGATTTTCTGTTGTGTTGTCAACTACCATAGCATTTGAAGTCTGAATTCTAGTAAACTGGGAGAGGCTGCTATATTATTATTGGTTTGCATTAAAACAAAAGATTCTAGCCGGGCGTGGTGGCGCATGCCTTTAATTCTAGCACTTGGGAGGCAGAGGCAGGCAGGCAGATCTCTGTGAGTTCAAGGCCAGCCTGGTCTACAGAGCGAGTTCCAGGACAGCTAGGGCTACAGGGAGACCTTGTCTCAAAAAGACATAAATAAATAAACAAACAAATAAATAAATAAATAAATAAAACAAAAGATTCTGAGCAAATGCTTTTTCTCTGTTTTCCTGAGGATCTTATAGAAGAGAATGTATTAAGAGAGATATGAGGTGATGGGAGAGAATTACCAGCAGCTCATACAGATACTGTGGGATTGACCCTCAAAAGGGTTTTGGAATGTTTAGGATGTCACTTGATGCTTTCCTCTGGTGACTGGACACTCTAAATCATAGCTGGAGCACTGTTTATTGGCAATATTCATTTTTTTAAAAAAGCATATGAAACAAGAAAAGTAAACAATTGGAATTTAAGTTCTCTTACCAGTAGTTCAATCAACTGTTCCATCTCTGAGCCAAGCCACTCTAAACAGAATGGGTTGGATGGTTGAAATTTTGTTTTTAATGCTTTGCCTTTTTCTTTCTTTCCCCCCCTATTTTTACTTAGCATTTGTACAACTCATATAATGGTTCCCAATCAAGCCAAGCTCCCTCATGCCCTAACCCCCATCAGAACTCTTGCATTACAACATCCAAGCTAAGCTGTATCCAGTCAAGTTTCCAAACACAGATGTATTTCTGTGCAAATAGATCCTCTGGAGTCTAGTCAGCATATCCAGGAGTCCTAGGTAAGGCACACTCTTCCTCACCCAAGTATTCAGTCTCTTGTAGTTCTCAGACCAGAGTCAGTCCCCTACCCATTTCTCTTGCTATGCTTTGAGACCTTGTCCCAGTTGGCTTGGGTCCCATGTCTGATGCCTACATTGCCACAGGTTTACATGGGAAAGCTTACAGTTGATTGTAAGTCACTGCTCCTCTCTGTTCATGCACCAGCCCTGGCTCTGACAATCTTTCTACCCCTCTTCTGCAATGATCCCTGAGCCATGAGTAGGTAAGGTTTAATATAGGGGCCCCATCCAGGGGTACACACTCTGGGGGCCCCCATTCTTTGAGCTTGACTAGTTGTGGCCTTCTGTTTGCATCACACTCTATTGTATAAGGAAGCTTTACTGGTGAGAATTGAGGGGGTGCACTTGTTTTCTCTCTGACCCTCATTCTGTGTGTAGAGTTTTAATTGTAGATGTGTGTCCTAGGAATGGGAATTTTTCAGATGTATATGTTCTGGGACATCAGCTGCTCAGGCTTTAAAGGCAACAATCAGTAAATGGGACCTCATTAAGCTACAAAGCTTCTGTACAGCAAAAGAAACAGCCAATGAAGTGAAGAAGAAACCTACTAAGTGGGAGAAAGTCTTTACCAGCTACATATCAGACAGAGGATTAATATCCAGAATATACAAAGAACTCAAAAAATAAAGTATCAAGAAAATAAATGACCCAATAAAAAGATGGGCTACAGATATAATTCCCAAGTGAAGAAATAAAAATGGCTAAGAAACACCTTGAAAAACTTCTCAACATTCTTAGTAATTTGAGAAATGTTGATAAAAACCACTTTAAGATTTCATCTTACCCCAGTCAGACTGGCTAAGATCCATAGAACGAAGGGCACACGATGCTGGCGAGGGTGTGGGGAAAGAGAAACACTCATTCACTGCTGGTGGCAATGCAGACTAGTGCAACCACTATGGAAGGCAGTGTGAGGCACTCTCAAAAAGCTAAAAATAAACTTACCATATGACCCAGTTATATCACTTCTTGGCATATACCCGAAGAACTCATCATACTGTCAAGATAACTGTACATCCATGTTTGTTGCTGCTCTCTTCACAATAGCAAAGAAATGGAAACAATCTAAATGTCCAAGAACTGATGAATGGATAATGAAAATGTGGTATATCTACACAATGGAGTACTACTACTCAGCAGTAAGAAAAGACGAAATTATGAACTTTGTAGGTAAATGGATGGAACTAGAGAATGTTATTCTGAGCGAAGTAACACAAAGGAAGAAAGCCAGGCGATGTATGTTCTTCCTAATTTGTGGATTCCAATCCCCTTACATGAGTATATATTCTGATATAATACCAAGAGCCAAGAAATTGGAAAGGGTACATGGAGGTAAATGAAGAGAAAAATCATAAAACAGGAGGACAGTAAGGAACAAATGTTAATGGGGAGGATGTCGGTAAGGTGGGGTGTTGGGAGGGGTGTTGGGTTGGGAGGGGAGGAGGGGGAGATAGGAGGTGGGGAGGAAGGTCAGGAGATGGGAGGGTGGGGATGATGGGGGTGTTGAGTCCAGAGAGGGAGGAGGGGGGTGGTAAGGGAAGAAGAAAGAATAGAGAGGATTGGAACTTGAGAGGCTAGGAAACCCAGAGTGTAGTGTGATACCCCTGAGATCCCATGAGAAATTCACATACCTTGTCTGAACATTAGTGCACAGGTTGAGCAATGTGGTGGCTGTGTGGCAGGAAAAACTGTGGAAGACAGAGGACACCTCCCTTTGAATGGTTGGTGAGAGTGATCCAAGTGACTCTTTCTGTTTTTTTTTTTTTTTTTTTTTTTTTTTTTTTTTTTTTAAATAAAAGTCTCTAAACATAGCCCTGGTCAAGGAAAAGCTCTACTTTCCAGTTTCTCTTACTGATCATTTGAGGAAGATGGGCTGGGATGGGGATGGAAAATTTGGAAGAAACATCTCATCATTTTATTTTGCAATTATAAACATAAAACATAATGTGATGAGATTACTTTATTTCACCAGGCTAAGGGATGCCAAGATTGCTGCCAAAACAGCTTTGGGTGTGTCTGTGAGATTGCTGAAGAGATTAACATTTTAGTCTGTAGCCCGAATAGAGATTGTTCTCCTCAGTTCTCAGAACGCCAGGGAAGACATGCACCACCCCTGATCCACCGAAGACCTGAGTAACACATGGGGAATGCAGACTACTCTTCTCTCTGCCTGAGCTGGAGTATCCATCTCCTCCCTCAAACATTATGCACCTGGAATTTGGAACTTTGGACATGGGCTGGGACTTAACTGTTGCACCAGACTGGTTCTCAGGCCCAGTTTTTCTGGGACATTATCCTATAGATAATTTTCTGACTCCATAATTGTGCAAGCCTCTGCTGGGCCTTTATAATAAATCTATTTCTACATTGCTCTTTCTGTGTATATATTTGATTGATTCTGTTTCTCTGACATACAGAATTATTTTTCTCTTGGGTTATCTTGCCACATATGTCAAAAGTACTGTAGACTTTTATTTAGAAAGCAATTCTTAAAAGCACAGAGCTATCAACTTAGAGAAGTGAAAATGATTGCATTTGTAGTACTTTTAAATCACACAAGCTTGGAAACATACTTCTCTTGAGTCACCACTTGTTCATTATAGTTTGGTATTATTTTTGTGAGCTATGAAAGTGTTCATCCTGATTATATTATTGTTAGGTTGACTTGTCAGTAAAATGTGAAGAATGGGGGTGATAGTGTTTCTTGGAAGATAACAAAAGATCACAATTTTATAAGACAGAATACATCAATTAAACCATGAAGAGTGATCACAGGTATTTAATCAACTAACCACCCAATTGTGTATAACATTATACATGGAGCTTAACCTATGCTGAAAATTGTGGATTTTGATTCAGTATGTTCTCGTCTCAGCACTGCTCTTAGCTTCCCATGTAGAACATGGTGGATTTTCAGAAGAGATGGCAGAGTTTTTCTATATAACTATAGAAAACAGCAAGTTCTCAGAAGATATTTGTGGAAGTTCCTTCAGGTCTGATTAATTCAACCAAAGAGGAACCTCCTTACTGGTAGAACTGAAAGACCTGGGTGGGCACTCCCAAATGCCAAAATAGTCTCTTTGTATCTTACTCCACATTGTGCCAAATTAATCATCACAGTCAAGTGACTCTCTTGAGGACAACATCACCTGTTCCTGAACCATAGTCTGATATCCTTCAAGCCTCTGTGTGATGTCCTGGGTACTGCAGTCTGGTTTCCCCTGCAGTCTCTGAGTGATGTCCTGGGTACCACAATCTGGTTTCCTCTGCAGTCTCTGAGTGATGTCCTGGGTACCACAGTCTGGTTTCCTCTGCAGTCTCTGAGTGATGTCCTGGGTACCACAATCTGGTTTCCACCTCGGCCTCTGTGTGATATGCTGGGTACCACAGTCTGGTTTCCTCCTCTGTCTCTGTGTGATGTCCTGGGTACCACAGTCTGGTTTTCTCCTCTGTCTCTGTGTGACATCCTGGGTACCACAGTCTGGTTTCCTCTGCAGTCTCTCAGTGAAGTCCTGGGTACCACAGTCTGGTTTCCTCTGCAGTCTCTCAGTGAAGTCCTGGGTACCACAGTCTGGTTTCCTCTGCAGTCTCTGAGTGATGTCCTGGGTACCACGGTCTGGTTTCCTCTGCAGTCTCTGTGTGATGTCCTGGGTACCACAGTCTGGTTTCCTCCGCAGTCTCTGAGTGATGTCCTGGGTACCACAGTCTGGTTTCCTCCTCGGCCTCTGTGTGATATCCTGGGTACCACAGTCTGGTTTCCTCCTCTGTCTCTGTGTGATGTCCTGGGTACCACAGTCTGGTTTTCTCCTCTGTCTCTGTGTGATGTCCTGGGTACCACAGTCTGGTTTCCTCTGCAGTCTCTCAGTGAAGTCCTGGGTACCACAGTCTGGTTTCCTCTGCAGTCTCTGAGTGATGTCCTGGGTACCACAGTCTGGTTTCCTCCTCAGTCTCTGAGTGATGTCCTGGGTACCACAGTCTGGTTTCCTCTGCAGTCTCTGAGTGATGTCCTGGGTACCACAGTCTGGTTTCCTCTTCAGTCTCTGAGTGATGTCCTGGGTACCACAGTCTGGTTTCCTCCTCAGTCTCTGTGTGATGTCCTGGGTACCACAGTCTGGTTTCCTCTGCGGTCTCTCAGTGAAGTCCTGGGTACCACAGTCTGGTTTCCTCCACAGTCTCTGAGTGATGTCCTGGGTACCACAATCTGGTTTCCTCTGCTGTCTCTGTGTGATGTCATGGGTACCACAGTCTGGTTTCCTCTGTGGTCTCTGAGTGATGTCCTGGGTACCACAGTCTGGTTTCCAGCTTGGCCTCTGTGTGATATCCTGGGTACCACAGTCTGATTTCCTCCTCTGTCTCCGTGTGATGTCATGGGTACCACAGTCTGGTTTCCTCTGCAGTCTCTCAGTGAAGTCCTGGGTACCACAGTCTGGTTTCCTCCACAGTCTCTGAGTGATGTCCTGGGTACCACAGTCTGGTTTCCTCTGCATTCTCTGTGTGATGTCCTGGGACCACAGTCTGGTTTCCTCCGCAGCCTCTGTGTGATGTCCTGGGTACCACAGTCTGGTCTCCTCTGCAGTCTCTGAGTGATGTCCTGGGTACCACAGTCTGGTTTCCTCTGCATTCTCTGTGTGATATCCCGGGTACCACTGTCTGGTTTCCTCTGCGGTCTCTGTATGATGTCCTGGTTACCACAGTCTGGTTTCCTCCTCAGTCTCTGTGTGATGTACTGGGTACCACAGTCTTGCTTCCTCTGCAATCTCTGAGTGATGTCCTGGGTACCAGTTAATAAGCATTAAACAAATGCTCGTTCCCTTGCTCTATCTTTCCTCCCCCCCTTCCTAAACAAAGAATGGTGAAATGATTCCTCTCTCTCAATCCAGGTGTGCTGGCTCCATGGCCACATGGCATAAAGTGCTGGTCCACCATTCCTGGATTTTTATATTTGCCTTAATTCTTTCAATCCTAGAATTAAATATCTAGGAAGTAAATGTCAGTCTACTTAGTTTAGGTAGAGTCATTGAATTTTCTTACTGGCTCCAGGCTGCAGCAGTATGGGGGTACATGCAGGTGAAATATAGGGAAATTCTGGGCAGAAAATCCCACAGATTTTTCTCCTGCCTTCTGTTCCTCTTCCTCATCATCTTAGTTCTGTCTCAGGTTTGTTATTTCCCACCTTTGATGTTACAAGTTTTCCTATGGCAAAAGTAAGTCATGTTAAAGCCAGGCATGGTGGCGCATGCTTTTAATCCTAGCACTTGGGAGGCAGAGGCAGGCGGATCTTTGTGAGTTCAAGGCCAGCCTGGTCTACAGAGTGAGTTCCAGGACAGCTGAGGCTACAGGGAGACCCTGTCTTGAAAAGACCAAAAAAAATGTAAGTCATGTTAGATTGATGCTTCTTTACTTCTTTTTTAAAGTGGGTTTATGTTTGTTTGCTGATTTATTTATTTATTTGTTTACAGTGATGAGGATTGAACCCAAGATTTCAAGCATGCTACATGACCACTTTACCACTTAGTTCTTGTCCCAGCCCCACTGCTCTTTGCCAGTCATACCGACAGCCCAGGTGTGAGGCTTCTCAGCGACAGTTTCTTCTCTACCTCCCCGTTTTAACTACCTGAGTCCCCACCCCTGTGCTCTGAATAGCAGAAGTGAAGATACATCCAACCCTTGTATCCCAGCCCCATCTATAGTTAAGTCTTTGTATTCCAACAGCATGATTCTGATTCCACAGTCCCTTCTTTGAAACTAATAAAGTTCCCTGTTCAACTGTTAGAGCATGAGGACTTGATCTGATCCTGGGATTACTAATTAAAACTTAAATTCCATTTCCTCATAGAAAAAGTTGAGATAAATCTGGAGAATGGCAAATGGTGCTTCTGATACGTTTTGGATCAAGTGGGCTTTGTGTAGGCTGACATGAGAGCCCAATTACAATTTATTATGTCAATGGCATAAAGAATGTTCCTGTAGACTCAATTATTGCCTTTGAATAGACTTTTCTTAGCAATTTATCTAGGTCTCTATACTTGTAACTTACTGCCTTACTGAACATATATTAATTATATTTCAATACATTTGAAATAATTTTAAATAGTTACACTAAAGTTTGAGAATAACAATTTTATTGCCTTTAAAATAGACATTTCATATTTATCATGTAAGCACGTTAAATATAACATTGGAAATAATATTAAACAATTGTGATAATATGAGGAAAGGAGAACTTATTAGTTACTTTCTGTTGCTGTGATAAAACACTAAGACCAAGGCAACTAATACAAGAAAGTGTTTTTTGGCTTATGGTCCAGAGGGATCAGAGTCCATCAGGTGGGGAGCCATGACAGAAGGCAGCCAGCGTAGAAAGCTGAGGACCGGGGCAAACCAAAATGGGGCAAGGTTATGCACTCTCAGAGCTTGCCCGCAGGGTCCTGTTTCCTCCAGCAAGGCAGTAAGTCTCAACGCAGTCCAAAAGTCCAAAGTCTCTTCTGAGATTCCAAGCATTTTCTTAACTTTAAGCCCCTATAAAGTAAAAATATTACATACTTTCAACATACAACGGAAATGAATACATGTTCCCATTTAGATTTTATTTTTATTTATATGTATGTGTGCATGTCTGTGGGAATGTGTGTCACTGAAAGGGAGTGACTGTCGAGATCGGAAGAGGGTGGCAAATCTCCTGGAGCTGGAATTAAGGCAGTGGTTAGCCACCTCACATGGGTGCTGGGAACCAAACTTGGGTCCTCTGGAAGAGCAGGAAGTTCTCCTAACCACTGATCCATTTCTCTAACATCAAGGATAGATTTTTTTCTCAGAAACAAAACACAATTATAAGTGAGAAACCCTATTCTAGGCTATGCTACAGGTTCTGGAGGGGGCTCCATTGTCAGAACAAAACTCCAAGAAACGATACCAAAGCCAGGATAAAATGGTTAGTGACATTAAATTTGAGAACTTTGGTAGTGGCTCATGCTTTGGGGCTTACCGGGATGGTGTATGTGGTGCTGGTGGGGAGGGCAGCAGGGTGAGAGTGGAATGCGAGCTGGGCCCTGACAGTGTCTCCAAGTCAGACAGGGCAAAAGCTGGGTGGGCTGGGACTCAGAAGAAGCCAGAAAATGGTTACTGTTCAATCTGGTTGAAGGAGACTATAGGACTCCCTGAATTCCTGAGTGATGAAGCCTAGGAAGGAGATAGCTGGAAGAACAACACAAAGACATCCGTCCAAGGTTGATATTAAGTTTAGAGTCCCTAAGCGAGATCTCAAGAATAAAGCAGGACCTCCCACTGGTCCAAAAAGAAGGGGAACTTAGGAAGGAAAATGTGTTAGTAAGGGAAGGAGAATGCTTATAGGAATAAGATGCTTGATCAGGCACAGGAGCTCTCTTATCAGAATAAGATATCAGGAAAAGAAATCGTGGTGCGCTTCAAACCAGGGGCCGGTGGTGGGGGAAAACATAGGTGGGGGAGGGAGGAACCCAGATGCTAGCGCTGAATCCCCATGTAGGATCCACCCTGAACCTGCCTGCTGAACTGATCCCCTAAGGACAAGAGCTGATTGGCAGGTCCTCTTTATTCCTAGCACATTGCCAAGAACCAAGCACAAGGCATCCTGCTTTCCTCTGTTGCTTAGCAACGGCCACCTCCTTGATTACTGAAGTTGTCATAGTTGTTTTCTGGAGCTATCTACTCTGAAACCAGGTACATGAGACATATGAGGAACAAGGCAAAGTCTTGGTTGTTCAACCAGTTATAAGCTGACTTGCCACTATAAGCAAGTACATGCTCCGAGTACCAGGAGCAATAGGACTGACATTGTGCTGAACCCATGGAATAAAGAAGGGCGAGGAAGAAGGAAATCTTACTGATTCTGTGACTCCTAAAGCAGAGATAGACAGGTAGGTAGATCGATCGATCGATAGATAGATAGATAGAATAGTTTTTGTAAATATTGGAAAACTTTCTTCTAACATATTAAAATAGCATCTCTTCACCATTCTACTCTGAAAATTATTCAGTTCTGTCCAACACAATGAAAAATGTATCTTGTCAGTCACAAATCCTAAAACTTCTAAATTCATATAGCTAGATATTTTTTTAAAGAATTGCAGCATGTAATGAAATGTTGACATTTAAAACTGGGAACTTCTGTTCCTCACAATATAAAGCAAGAACCAAGCCATGAATTAGATACATGATACCATAAAAGGTTTTATGAAATCTAGGGTAGCTTTCTGAAGGCTTTGTTCCCACCTTCAAGAGTGGCTGGGAAACATTATCCTTCCAGCAAATAAGGCCGAATCCAAAGCCTGCACTTATGAGATGAGCAAATCCACTTGTCTGTCTCATAAAGCCTTAGACTATATTGCTTAGCCACAGCCTGGGAAGAAACATGCCTGCTCATTTTTCTTCTTTCAGTCATGAGGATGGAATCTTTTACCCCTAGATATCACTGATGCTGAGGCCCAAGTACACAACAAAGCTTCTCATGCAAGGAAAAAGGGTCTTCTGTCCTTTATGTTTTAATTTGTGTTTACTTGTTAAACAGAGAAATTTTTATGACTTTACCCATCACCTATTTATTCAAAGACTCACACCTAATAAAAGAAGCTCTTTGGGAGCCAGCAAGAGAGAGCAGTACGTAAAGGCCCCTGTCCCCAAGCCTGGTAGCGGAGCTTGATCTCAGGGACCCACATGGTTGAAGAAGAGAACTGACTCTCAAAAGTTGTCCTGTGACTTCCACACATACACTGTGGCACATGTGAGCATCCACTCCCTGACAAACAATGAACAAATAATTGTAATGCAAAAATTTTTAAAGAAGCCTTTGATTATGGGCATGTACTTATCAAAGTTACAGCAAGAGATAGGGAATAGGACAGGAGAAAGAATGGGAAGAGGAAGGTTGGAAGGAAGGAATGAAGATAGGAAGGAAAGAAGAGAGGAAGGAAGGAAGGAAGGAAGGAAGGAAGGAAGGGAGGGAGGGAGGGAGGGAAGGCAAAGAAAGGGAGGGAGGAGAGGAGTGAAAAGAGAAGGAAGGAAGACAGGTAGAAAAGAAAGCAGACAGGAAGGAAGGAAGGAAGATAGAAAAGGAAGAAGACAGAAAGGGAGGTAGGCAGAGTGGAAAGGGAGGGAGCCCTTCTTCTAAAGCGCATCCTGAGTTACCTCCTGCCTTACTGTCCCCACAGAGGTCATCCGAAAGCTGAGATAATGACCATTATTACCACTCTCTCCTCCTGGTAGTAGAACATGTTGCTTGGTTCCATTTTTAAGCTTCAAAGTTTATTTTCTCAAGCAATTGCTGTGTTCCACCCTTTCCATCCTCTCCCTCTGCCCAAGGGTTATCTAAGGATGTAACTGGCCAATTTACATAGCTATCTGCGGCTTCACAACCTTGCTCACTCCATTTGCAACTGCATGGAATTCAGAAAATAAACTGAGAAAAGGTAGCTAAAATCCTAAAGCTGGATTTTTCTTTTCTAAAGTAATTTTTTAATATTTAAAAATATTTTTTTTCATTTTTTAACAATAAGTAATAATTTATGAGTACAAGCATCCTTCATGTAAAACCAGTTTGCAAGCAGTTGTGCCCAAACCCACACAGCCCAAGGGTCCCACCATCCAGCTGGGGGGGTTTGTATGTTCAATCAAATTGATCAAATAGGGCTGGAGAGATGGCCTAACGGTTAAGAGCGCCGACCGCTCTTACAGAGGACCCGGGTTCGATCCCCAGCACCCACATGGCGGCTGAGAACCGTCTGAAGCTCCAATTCCAGGAGAACTCCAGTTCCAGGGGAATCCGAGACCCTCTTCTGACCTCCGCGGCATTGCACGACACGGGTGCACAGACTTGCATGCAGACAATACATTCATACACATACAGAAATAAATAAAATAAAAAAAAATTGATCAAATAAGTGTCCAGTCTATATTGCTGTAGTTTCACCATTCACCCCAATCACAGCCCTTACATTTTACCACACCCCCTCTTCCACAGATTGTTCCCTAGGCTTAGAAAAGGGGCACAGGTGGACGAGAAGCAAAACAGTCTACTTTCTCTGGAGCTGTCGTTTTGGACTCTGGTCAATTCTGGTTGTTTCCTTTCATGGGCTGACAGTTTTTCCAGGAATAACCTTTCAGTCCTCTATGACAGTTGGCTCCAATTTACAGTTAGAGAACGACCTCATCATCATCATATTCCTCCTTGTTTTATGAAGGAGAGGTAAGACAATCTCTCCTATTAAAACTTTGCGGCACCTAGAAGGTAAGTTTCATTGGGACTCATTATAAATAGTTGTTACAAGTAGGATCCACATTTATCAAATCCATATACATGTATAATTAAAAATTTAAACACCATTGAAAGACAAGAAAAACAGCAGTCTTTTGACCAGTTTCCTTCTTACCTGCTCTCACACCCATGCCAACACAATCCTGTTTCCTAGAGGCAGCCATAATTGGCTTAGCTGTTTATCTATGTGTTCAAATAATGTACACTCATACACTGCTGAAGGACAGGAATCCATTTTGGGAAGTGTCTCAGTAGGCACTTTGGGGATTGTATAAATATTGCAGACTATCCTTATACACCTGCATGGCACAGCCTCCTGCACACATTGGAGCTGTGTGGAGGATCCCACTGTGTCTAGAGAGCAAACCTGAAGAACATGTACTTTATTAAATATAACCATAACACAATGGTGTTTGTGCACACATACCTAACATAGACAAGGTACAGGAAGGATGTGGTAGCAAAGATGAAAGTGCCTGGATTGGCCTCTTACTCTGAATGGAGTTGCTCAGGATGAGACAGTGAGTGAGTAGAGGGGTGAAAGCCTGGCCATCATTCAAATTCCTGTACACCATCCAACCCATTGTGTACTTTATGAACACTGTGCACTTAGGTGGCACTGAATTTATTGTAAGATAATTTTCTTACTTTAATAATAACTATAGATTACTATAAGTATTTTCTTTATGAGTTTGAAAATTTCCTTTTAACTTTTTATTTTTTAAATTTTATTTATTTTTTTCTCTTTTATTTGTTTAATTTAAGGGATTCTACAATATAATAGCACACTTGTTTTCAGATAACATTGACGTTACTCAGTTTGCTGTAAAATTAGGTAATTGGTGCATTTTTTTTGAAGTGAGCCAAATTATTAAGCATAAGCAATGAATGTAAGTAACATTCATGTAAAACCAATTTGCAACTATCTATGTCCAAATTTTGAACAACCCAAGGTTCCCATAGTCCAGTTGGAGAAGCTTGTATGTACAAGCATGTTGATCAAATAGGAGTCCAGTCTATATTGCTGTAGTCTCATGATTCATCCTAATCTCTCTGCAGCCCTTACATTCTACCACGCCTCCTCTTCCACAAGTTCTTCCCTAGGCTTTGGGAAAGGGACACAAGTGGGTGAGAAGCAAAACTGTCTATTTTCTCTGGAGATGTCATTTTGGACTCTAGTCTGTTCAGGTTGTTCCCCTTCATGGGTTGATAGCTTATCCAGTGATACCTTTTTTTTTTT